>CAODLS011910837.1:0-12560 GCA_948243855.1 Flueggea neowawraea
TATTAGTTTCGTTTGTGAAATTTAGAATGAGAATCGAAATGAGTTAATCAGCTAAGGTGTCACTTTGAAAATTCTGATTTGTAACAATACAATTTTAATTTTGACTTTTCAGAATGTCATTTTTAAACTCTTGATTTTTTAAAATGTTAGATTCAATATCAAATAAAATCCAATTTTTCTTCCAATTTTCACAAATTCTCTCTCTCTCTCTCTAGTTTCTCTCTCCACGTTCTTCTCTCTCCATCTCCACCTAAACTCTAGCCGCCATTCTTCTCCTTTCTCCACCGTCTCTGGCAGCCACCCTCCCTTACCTTCTCTAGCGTCGGTTCTCTTTTCCTCTCTCTCTCTCTCATTCCTCTCTGTCATCTTCTCTCTTCGTCTCTCTCTTTTTTTTTGCTCTTCTTCAACAACGACGAATAGATCTGTCTCTCTCCCCTTTTTGCTCCAGATTTGTCTCGTCGTTGCTATCTCTTTTCTCTTTCGACGTCTTCATCGCTATCAATAGATCTGTAAATTGCGCAAGTTGATTTTGGTTGATTTGTGCATATTGATTTTGTTGAGTTTCATATGTTTGTATGCAGGGTTGATTTTGTTGAGTTTTGTGGTGATGGTGACGGTGACGGTGGTTAGGGTTTGTTAATTTGTATTCGCCTATTTTGGAAACCTTCGGAGATTTAGGTTAAATGATTTTGTTAAGTTTGGATTATTGGAGACCTAATTAATTATCATTAAACAAAATATAATTAAATTTTAAAAAAAAATAAATAAGTGAGGTTCAGAGACCTTCGCTAGAGACTTTTAGAGACGGTTGGAGACCTTCACTGGAGACTTTTGGAGACCTCCGGAGACCACTGGAGACATCTGAAGACATGAATAAATTTAATTTGAAAAATAATTATATTGAAAAATTATTAAATCAGATTTTATATAAAAAATTATGATTTGGAGACCTTCATTGGAGATGTCTGGAGCCCTTCGCTAAAAACTTTCAAAGATGTTTTAAGACCTCTGAAGACCTCTGAAGACGTGGATAAATTTAATTTGAAAAATAATTATATCAAGAATTTATTAAATCAAATTTTATAAAAAAAAATTGTGATTTGGAAACCTTCTCTGGAGACTTGTGAATGCATTTAATTTGAAAAAAAAAATTATATCGAGAATTTATAAATCAAAATTTATATAAAAAATTGTGATTTAGAGACTGTCGGAGACTTCTGAAGACCCATGGAGACCTCTTCTGCTTGATTTGATTTTCTAGCAAAAAATCAATTTCTCCAAAAAATATCGCTATTTCTCACAAAAAAAAGAATTTTTGCAAATTAGTTTTTGAGGTGATATTTTTAAAAATTGATTTTTATATTATTATAAAAGTGTAATTCTCCCAATCGGAATGGGAATTGACAATTGGATTTCCATTCCCATTAGTTTCGTTTCAATTCTCATTTTAATAGAAAATTAGATTATCCTCTAATCCTGTAAAATGATTATAAAGAGACGTGGGAAATACTAATCTAAAATGATTATAAAGGGACGTGGGAAACACTAATAAAAAAGACAAAAAAAGTATTGTACCGGATGCTAGACATGGCCAAACCTAAATCGGCCCGTTGAACTGGATCGGAATCGGCTAGCTCAGGAATCATCAACAACCAGTCTGATTTCAGTTTAATACTCTTTAAAATGGTTAAATAAGCGGTTAACCACCAATTTGAACCATCAGTTCAAATTGACTAGTTACCCTTTAGTTAATCGTCAATTTAACAAAAAAAAAAAAGAATTGTTGGTTCAACCACCTCTTCCCATCTTTTGTACTTTTTTTTTGTAATTTACTTATATTTCTTAAATTCTTACTTATATTTTTTATTTAAAATTAAGTAGACAATTTTTATACTTACATTTTATAATATGAACTAAATTGAAATTGGAACCAAAACAGTCAACAACAATTTTTTATTAATTTATATTTTAAAAAATTGTTTGAACCATCGAATAGAAACAATGGATCGAACCAGTTGAATCGAAACTCAAACCGCACCAAAATCGGCCCTGAACTGTCCGGTTCCTATTCAACCATATTCGTAAACTGAAATCCGCAATTATAAATCGTGGTCATGTCTATCGAATACTTTAGCTCTCAATTATTGAGCTATTGTTGTATAAGACTTTGGAATCTCGGTTTATTGAAAAAAGATTGGGAAGCAATATTAGACACAGTGGAATGGTGAGCAAAGCTAATGAAGATGATGACAATAACGTGGCAATGGCATAGTTTCTCGTGGATCCTAATTTATTATATCACCATGACATGTCACTTTATTTGGTTTACTTTCAGCCATTATTTGATTCAAATGCTTTATTTTTAGGAAAGTAAAATATGAGAAATAAAATATGGAAAGTAAAATATTTGAGTTAGTCTCATCTCTTTATCCATAATTTGAGATTTTAAATTTATTAAGAAGTTGTGATTTAAGGATAGTATATGAATTATATTGTATGCCAGCTAAAAAAATATGAGAAATTTTCTTACCGACTAGTCTCTCAATAACCTACTTTTTGGGACTTAAGAAAGAAGAGTTGTCAACAATTGTTATCTAACAATTTTATTTGGAATAAAAATTCCAAATTTTTCTAAAAAGAGTAAGTGATTGCGCCAAATGTCAAATGCTTCTGTATATTTGCCACGCAACCAAAAAGTTGATAAATTCAATTATTCTTAATGCATAAAACTTTTGAAATACAATTTGCTCAACCAATCTTGTCAAGTTGAAGAAGGACAATGATTTAGCAAAGCACCTAATTCACCATAAACCGAAAGGTTGGACTACAATAAAGTTAGGACCAATTCCGAATCAATTAGGTTCACAAAATCTAATGGCTCAACGAAATCACAACACATCAATCAAGCTAAACAAACTGCTCTAAACAAGGTCGTCGGAAAGTTGAAATGTAACACAATAACATGTATAAAGGCGAACTGAAAGTCCTGTCCAATTCATTCTTTTCAAAAATAAAATTGTTGTTTCATGATTTCTAAAATGTACAATAATTTTGTTGGGCGGGTCTAATAATCATATTGATATTATCTTTAGTCTAATGTATCGTATTTTTGTGGTGTCCCAAACTCTTTAGTCTCGACTGAGACTATTGTTAGGGCTCACACATGCAATCACGTTCACACAAATAAATAAATAAATAAATAATAGAAAAAAAGAAAAGAAAATACAAAAAAAAATTAACTGGTTCGGTTTTTCAATAGACATATGTCTACGATCGTCACTAAAATAAGTATTATAATTTTTGAAAGAACAAAATTGTGAAAACCCTCACAGACACATAAACTCAAGCCCAAGTTACGCTTCTAGTTAATTAGTTTAGGATTTGTGATACCTAACAATTTGGATTCAATGCCTATTTATGAGAGAAAAATCCCATGTTCATCTTACACTTAAACAATGTGAGAGAAATACTTTCTCTAAAACTACTCCTAACCAATGTGGGATTCACTCCAAACCCTCTCCTACTTGATGTGGAATTTAAGGAGTTATCCCAACAAATCCTCCCTCTATCCAAATCTCCATATATCTCAATAGTTTCAGAAAACTGAACTCTCTTTGTAGTCTTCGTCTTATTCATCGTAGTGAACATATTCTTTGTGGCTTTTCTCTCCTCTTCCTCTATTCTCCTCCCTGGAACGAGCCTTGACTCCGATACCACTTGTTAGACCTGGGGAGCCTTGGGGGAGATTCTCCTCCCTCATGAGCCTAGTGAAGGAGCACACAAGTGGGACTGACACCACATTTTTACCCAAAACTTTAAGGCAATAGGTCATGGGTCCACAACATTTATAAATCCTTCATACATACCACAAATCTCCAATGTGAGACAATTATCATTCACACTTATATTCTAACAATCTACTCCTCAAGTGTGAATCTATTCCACATCGGACTTAGACTTGTTCCCCTGCAATGGAAACAACTCCCAGTATTGCATAATTTTATTGGGTCTCCTCGAGTAATAATGTTCAATTTTTAACCCTAAAATTTTTTCCATGACTCCACCAATCTACGAGTTAACCCTACCGCTCACACTAGACAAGGGTTTTACCAGTCAACTCAACTCTTCACCGTCCTTGGACTTGGGTGCTTGGGTTGGGTCATCACCACGGTGTCACCAAGAGTTTCTCTTATGACTTCACCCTTCTGTCTATGAGCTTTTTTTCTGCTCCTCACACAATGAATCCAGGCTTTACTAATCAACACAGTTCTTACCACATTACCGCACTTATCCCAAACCACCATCGCATCATACTCGTCCTTGCATGTCCTAGCCAAACCGTTGGCTCTGATACCATTTGTTGGCGCCCATACTAGAAAATAAATAATAGAGAAAGAGAAAAGAGAACACAATAATTTTTAAAGTAGTTCGATCTCTCAATAGACATACGTCCACTATCTCCACTAAAATAAGTATTACAATTTTTGGATGGACAAAATTGTAAAAACTCTCACAAACACACAAACCCAATCCTAAATTACACACCTAGTTAACTAGTATAGGATTTGTGATACCTCACAATTTGGGTTTAATGTCTATTTATAGGGAAAAGACCCCTTGTCCATCTTACGCTTAAACAATGCGGAGAAATACTTTCTCTAAAACCACTCCTAACCGATGTGGGATTCACTCCAAACTCTCTTCTACTTGATGTAGGATTTGAGGAGTTATCCCAACAACTACATTTGTGCTATGATTTCTAAGTATTCCCATTTTCAAAGAAAAACTCATGAAGTTCACCAATCAAAACCATTGGATGTAACAATTGTTAAAAAATTTGATTCACAATAAAAAAATTACTCTTTACGAATGTTAACACTCAAAAGACTGAATGATGTCATGACCAACACAACTAAGTCAATTTGGTGAGACTAAAACCTTGGAGCAACAGCGACAGCCATCGAAACAGAGTTGTCAAAGATTATTCGCGGGTATCACAAACTTGGCCGGTTATCCATTACTTTAATTTCCACTTTGGAGGAAAAGGGAGGGACTCCATATTTATCTTCTCTGCTTTAAAATGATTCCTTTGTGTCCTAATATATATACAATTACATGATCTTTACCTAGCGAGAGTAGCATGACAGAAGGGGGAGTGGCTGTTGTTCGTGAAGCGCGGGTTTGAGTGGGAGCGGCGTCAAACCAAGTAACCCTGACAGTCGAGGACTCATGTCGCGCAACAGAGCAATATGTCCCCCTGAAAGCTTGTCTCATTGTAGTGCTACGGTGACCGCACTAGTGTATGGACCCAAGTCCGCTGCCGGTATAGCTATGACTCTAGAACATTCCGTAGCGGGGAGGTAATGCCTGCATGGTAACGCCCAGCAGGGGTATGCTACTACTGGTCGCCCCCGACTCCCTTTTTTCTAGTAAAAAAAATTACATGATCATTATTTTTCCTGAATATATAAATTTGTGCGAGTTTTAATTCTTTTTGGAATTTTAATACTATACTAAGTCAATCATATCAACTTAGTTAGTGGGGTGATGATTTGATATTAGTCTTAATATACATGAATAGCAACAAATGTAAAAGCATGAATTGTAGTTTAATTTCAATTAATTTTTTGATGAAATTATTTAACTTTATTTTTTTAATGGTCATTGAATTTTAATTTTATATACAAGTTTTTTTATAGTTAATTTTATATACAAGTTAGAAACTAGTTATTAGTATTTTGTTAACGGAATAGCATTAATTTATTTAGATGTACATTTCATACAATTAATCTCATACCATCACCAAGAGACTCCAATCCATAAATCAACATTACGTGCTTAAAGCTGAATAACAACCTATATTGGAGTTGTTCTAATACAAATGGTAAAAGGTTTGAATTTTGGTAGAATAAAAAGAATTTAATAATAACTTATACCGATATTTACTAATGAGCTTATAGCTCACTGATACTAGAGACCAATTCTACTACATAAAGATGAGAGTTATATTCATGGTAATAGAATGACTTATAAAAGAAACTTATACCGATAATGGATATTGTGTAACATTAAGAGGTTGTTTTGTTCAAAAGTTCATGAGAATCAAAATTGATTAAAAAAAGAATAGGAATGACATAAATCGAAATCAAAATGATCTTTATCATAACTGTTTGGTTTAATACGGAATCGGAATTTGATTCCTATAGTTATGTATTTGGTTTATATTTGCTACAAAATCGGAATCAATCATAACATTTTATGTATATATAATAAAAGAAATATTTATATAATATATATATATATATAAATATATTCAATTATTGTATATAGTATAAACTAAAATATTACAAAAAGTAATTGATAAAAAAAGTATATCGATACATGAAATAAATTAAAAAGAACGTAAAAAGAAAAAAATCCATAAAAGAAGTAATGAGAACATATAAAAATTTTAGGTAAAGATTGAATAATTTATGAGTTTGCCCAATTTCTTTAGATTAAATTTAGATTATTTAGGATTTTTTATATTATTTAAATTAAATTAATAATAATTATATAAAATAACAAATAAATATTATAAATTATTTGTTAATAATTGTTTTTAAAAATAGTTTATTTTGATCTCCATAGATGACAAAAAATGAAACATGAAATAAAATAAAAAATAGAGTTAATTATGCCACATGCCATAATTAAACTATAGATTTGCATAAATAAAAATATTAGTTTTGTATTTCTTAAAATGTCAAAATACTGAAATTTAGTTTTGAAAATGGTACAACTTTGAAAATGAATCTCAGAAATGTCATCTCCATTTAATATAAAAAGTCAAAATCTTGTCCCAACCCGATTTTTCCGCCTGCCTCTTCTCTCTCTATAGTCTACCCACTCGCTTCTCTCATCTGCCTCTTTATCTCTCTACCTTTCTCCTCTCTAGTCGTTCTTTTCCTCCTTCTTCACCATCCTTCTTCTCCTTCGCCACCATCCTTCCTCAGGTTCGCGTCCCACACTCTCTTCTCCTCTCTTTGTTTCATCTCTATGTTCTCATCGTTCGTGTCCTTCTCTTTGTTTCATCTCTCCATCGCGACGACCATATCTGAAACAAAATCAGTGGCGGCATATGGAATGAAACTAGTCTCTCTCCTCTCTCTGTTTTGTCTCTTCATCCTCGTCGTTCGCATCCCTCTCTTTGTTTTGTCTCTTTATCATGACGACCACCAGATCTAGAGCGAAACCAATGGCGGCGATGATTTAAGGTTCTCTAGGTTGGCGGTGATTTGCATGAGAGTTTAGATCTGTCGTTCAGGAAAATCATTGTCGCTACTATTTCTCTTTATGGTCTTGGCCAACAGTAATATAACTTCTATTCCAAATTTTTTTGTTTGAAAATTTGTGGGAATAAAAAGTAGGAAAAATAATTTTCAAGTCATTAAGATATACCTTAATTAATAGGTAGATCCTCGTATTTTTAAGATGTTGCATATACGTCCTTGAGGTGAAAAATCGGTTTGCACTTATGTCCTTTCGTCAATGATCTATTAGTATTCTGTTAGTAAGTTACTGACATGTCCAATTTTTTTGTTTGAATAAAATTTTAAAGACAAAAATATCCCTATCTTTTTTTAGATCATGAATCCTAATTTTGCATTTCAAAAGCACTTTCTCCTACTTCACTACTGGTTTTGATTTCTATAGTGCATCTCGATCTATCAATAATAAACTCCAAAGACTATAAAGCTATTACCAAACAACACAACACAATTCAAACCCACTCCCCTATTAACCTGCAAAAGATTCAAACATGGATCAAACACTTCATATTCATCAAAATTCATCAAACATCAACCCCCATATGCATCAAAATTCTTTGGCAACCCACTTTACATTGAAAACACAACAACTCTACATTGAGGAAAAGAAACTTCTAAACTGAAAGGTAAATTGTAATTCATTATACAGTACTAGCTTTACAAATAATGGTGTGGACATTCATTGTTCATGCTAATCTGAACATTCATTTAAGAGACAAGTTTTACATTAATCTTCCCTTGCAGATGAAACCATAACGACAAAGGAAGTCCTTGATTGCCTCTTGTGAATCTGACACCAGTTGAACTTGCCTCCAATCATTATTGATTGCTAACTGCAAACCCAGACGGATTGCCTTCATCTCCATTTGAAGCACTCCATGAACTCTCTCTCTTAAAAGCAACATCAACAATTAAACCTGTAGAATTTCATGTAAGAGCTAACCCACCTTCCAACTGCACTGATGTATCACCGATGCACCCATCTTCTAACTACAAAACAAAAACTAATTAGCATGGAGATTGAAAAATTTCACCACTGCAAATCGAGCACTGTAAACAAAAAATAAAATTCTTGATAAAATTGAACAACCCAGAAGCTCCATCCCTTCTCCATAACAACCCAAAACCAGAATGCTTTGGCCAACAACTCAGAAAATCAAAGCTCTCAACCAAAAAAGGATCCCAACCCAGAACCCATTATTTGTCCTCGCAAGAGAACAAATACGACATCATTCCCCTTCTGTCTATATACTTCATCTATATAACATTTGTAATTCAAGGGAAATGCCTCAATGCAACTTTATAGCATCCATGACCAGTTCTTACGGCCGACGATGGGTGCAGATCAGAAACTAGGAAAACAACTTGATGACCACTGATGACAAAAACAACACCATGGAAGTAAACCCCATTAGGAAAAAACCAAGAGAGCTAAATCCATGGCCCAGTTGATCATCTCCAAGCCTGGGTCAAGTGAGCTGGAAGCTTTTCTCTCTTCGTTTACCCCTTTCTATCTAAAACCACTGTTCTCCAAACACTTCACATCATCAAAACCCCAGCGAAAGCTCTCAGCTTTTTCAAGTGGGTTCAAGAGAAAGGCTTAGTTCACAATGGACAGTTGTATTTTCAGATGCTGGAGTAGTTTCTCTTCAACTCCAGTACTCCCATCGACGTCGATGTAGATCTGACTCGTAGTCATCATCACAGTAGCGAGTTGAGGAAGGGTAAGATAGGTCCAGATCTGAAACTAGCTAGGGAGAGAGAGAGTGAAATGGAGTGAGAGGTCAGAGGGAGGGTGAGGAAGAGGGAGGCGATAGTGACTAATGGATGAGGAAGACAGAGGCGGTGGGTTAGGGTGAGGAAGAGAGCAGATGAGAGAACGAGAGAATTAGGGTTTGTGTCGATTGAGAGAGCAAAGCTTTGGGTTCTCAATTTAAAGAAGGGAAATTAGGTTATTTCGTAATTCTTTTTATTTCGTTAGTTAAAATCAAGTTTTAGGGACGTGTATGTTACATCCAGAAAAAAACGAAGACCTAAATACTAAATAAGATATATCTTAGGGATTTGGAAATTATTTTCCCTGAAGTATGATGTTGCTACTAGTTTCTTAATTAACTTCAGTATTTTTGTCGTGCTAATGAAATGGAATGGGAACATTGAATATGTTTGATTTAAAAAAAAATATAATTAAACAAAATATAATTAAATTTTGTATTTTAACATATGAAGACCTCTAATGGAGATCATTGGAGACCTCCAGTGGAGTCTATTGAAAATCTCTAGTGGAGACATCTGAAGACCTATGAAGACATCTAGTGGAGACTCTAGAGACTTTGGAGACTTCTAGTAGAGACCTTGAAGTCCTATAGAGACATCTAATGGAGACCCCTATAGACTTTTAGTGGAGACCCTTGGAGACTTTGTTAGTGTAGGTACCCTAGGAGCCAACCAGTAATGGCACCACATAAGTAACAACAAAAAATATAAAAGGCACATTTTCGGTTTGCTAATTAATATGATAGGGGAATCCTTTTGGTTGGTATAGATCAACGAAATAATGCACATGATATAGTAGGTTCACACCTTGTATGCCAAACTGGCGGGGAATACATAGGTACTTGAACACTAAATCTGAATGTCCATAATCAATGAATGTCGGTATTAGGTGTCGACAATCAACGAGGCTATTACATGGTTTGGTTGGTTCCATTTCCCCATGGAAAGCAGACATGTGATATCTGGGCCAAACATGTAAATGCACAATTAAGTGTTAATGTCGGTGTTGGACTGACCCGCTATTGAGGGACCATATGGTAAAATACTTGAGTGTCAATGGAGAACTTTCAACTGTAAAAGATGGTGTAACTAGTTCTTTGACTTAAGATCGACACGACATGCTAATGTCTAGTCATGTCACTTTAATCTCATTTTACGTAACCTGATTAAGGTTGCTAAAAAAATTAAGGTTGGGTTGCATTACAAAATATTTGAGTATGATGTGTGACCAAAATAGGATTTTCACCCTTACTAATATGAGGAAAGTGTCTCATTGAGCCTATCAATTGAGTAAAGAGAATTTAAATTCATGACCATGGTCTAATTGGTTGCAACTTGGGAAGTTGAATCGATTTGGTATAATTTCTCTTAACTTTATGATTGATGAATTCTTTTGAGGTGAGGGGTTGACACTATATATGTCTTATACTTGAAGAGACACGAAATGACAAGGTACCAAATTACACGATAAACTTTCATTATACGCATAAGTCATTCCACGACAACTCAAGTTCACTTAAGGGTATGTTGGCTAGTTATGACACAATTTTACCAAGTAATTTATGAGTCAAATCCTAGGTCGCTACCCTCGTAAATAAGGGCCTAGAGGGTCAGGGTCTACAAAAAAAAACCGACCCAAAAAACCGACCAAACCAAATCGAAAATAAAACCGAAAGAGAATGAATGATTATAGATGTTAAACTGTGAAACCAAAAGATTCGGTTCGGTTCGGTTCGGTTGGCGGTTTTAGTCATTTAAAAATCGAACTGAACCGAACTCACCCTTTATTACATAAAACACAACCTTTCTTTATTTTCATATATAACATACACACATCTAGCCCTAGACAAATCTATCTTTGTCCGCCGCTTCTTTCACTTCACTTGTTTTCTCTCCACTTTTCTCTTTCAAACGAATCAAACCCTCAAAACTCGACTTCTTCACTTCCTCTTTCAATTTTCTCCTCCGTTCTCCTCTATCTCGCCTTTCACTTCCTGATTTCACTTCACATATCTAAAATCTAATTGTTGTTGCTATTGTTGTTGTTATGGATCTGAAGTGAGCTGTAAGGAGGCTAGAGAAGCTAGTGAGTGGAACTTGTGGAGTCTTTGGAGCTTGCAGAGAAATGGGTGGGGGTGGTGGTGCTAACGCTCGGCATGTCTCATTGCGAAGGAAGAGCAACAATGATGGTAATGGTGAAGAACGAAGCACTCGGGGTTCTGGGATTTACCGATAATGGATGCTCTCAAATTTTCTTTCTAATTTTTTATGTTTTAATAGTTTCTAAGCTTAGTCGATTAATGGGTTTCTGTTTAATTAATGAAAAGTTGATTATTTTTGTGTTTTTCAACTTAGGTTAATGGTCGTGTTGTGTTTGATTTAATATTCTTGTTTGTATGTTGAGAAAATTGATGAGAGGAAATTGGTTTGGTCCAAATTTGCAGAAAAGTACGATGATTTGGTTAAGGTCTGGTTGAGTTATGTTTTTAATTAATTTTTGGGATTCAATTGAACAGATGGATTATGTGGATGAAGCAAAGGTGTTATTGAGGGCAATGGAATTGAAATTGAAATTGAAATTCCAAATTTATGACTTATGATTCTCGCTTTGCAGTTCAAGTCATAAATGCTTCGATGTAGACTTTGATTGCTGAATTGGTGATTTTGGGCTTCATATAGTCTAAAACTGATCAAACCAAACAAACCGAACCGAGCTGAAAGATAACCAAATCGACTGAATCGATGAAACTAATGATTCAACTATAGATGATCAGAGAGTAAAACCGAAATGTTTGGTTCGGTTGACTATTTTTTTACAAAATCGAACTGAATTGAACTGTGTGCACCCTTACTAGAGAGTCACACACAATAACACGTTGTAGGGATAACGCTATTCGCGATATGAATAATGTTTAAGTGAGTAATTCTAACTTGATTAAAATTCTTATTTTGACTCATTGATGAATATTGTCAAAGAGTTGACCTAAATGTATAGGATATTTTAAGATGATATCTAATTAATTTAGAAATTCAAAAATATTATTTCGTATGAGTATTAGTTTGACTAGGATTCATAATTGAAATGGGAGTCCTAGTATAACTAGGATGAGTTCTGAAATGAAAATTGATGATCGTCTTATGTTTTGTTAGGTTTTTTATGAGTCTTTTAAGAGTATTTGTTCAACCAAAAACAGAAAGAAACCACCAAGGAACATGCATGTACAAAACAGAAATTTGGTGTCAAGAAATATACCTAGTTTGTGGAAGACCAAAACGAAATTTGTGTCACCAAAGGAGCCGAACCAAAAGAGAAAGCTTTTGATCCCTTTAAACCTTGTTAATGTCACTAAAGGACTGCTGAAAACAGCCACTCCTCTCTACCAAATCACACACACAAACAACCTAGTGTGCTAGCACAAAAATCTGCCCTTTCAAACCAAGCAATCCGGTTTTGAACAACAACAAAGAGAAAAA
>CAODLS011910859.1:0-11304 GCA_948243855.1 Flueggea neowawraea
CGTGTAGGGCCCACAGGCCCAGTCAAAGCGGTCCCACAGAAGATACGTGTACGATCTGTGTAACATTTCTCTAGAGAAAAGATGAAAAAGGGGTGTAGTAACTGAAAAGAAAACTACTCGCCGGTGAAAACCAAATCCAGAGGCGCGTAAATGACACTCGAGAGAAGCACGAGGGGGCGGCCTCCACGCGCCAGACTCTCAAAGGCGGAGGAAAACAACCAACCCTAACTGCCTTTTCGTTTTATTCGCACTAATTTCCGTGGCATCAATAAACAAATGAAACATAACACGTAGGATTCGGGGAACAATGAAGAAAGCATGCAGAAATGTGAAACTGACGAAAGGAATATATAGAGTAGAGAGAGAGAGGTTGAAGGTAGACTTACCAGAAGAGAAGAAGGTCGTTGAGGCGAGAGGTTGAAGGTGGTGGAGGCAGAGAGAGAGAGAGAGTAGTAAATGTGGGAGAGGAGAGAGGGGGGGGTTAGGAATATATAGAGTAGAGAGAGAGGTAGCGGCTAAGGTGAGGAAGAAAGGTGGGCTGTGGGTTTTTGGAACTTTGCAAAGCAGTCTCTGTTGAATCTTATTGCGTTAAAACTTCCAACCTTTTTTCCTATAACTTCAATTTTTTGCATTGACTGAAAAGGGCCTTTCTTTCTATGTTATTTGCATGGCGTTGGAGTCTCTGTCCTGCCAGCCATGCCAATTTAGTTTTTCTTTTTTCCTCCAAATTCCCGAGAAGTCGCATTTTACATGTGGAGTAGAATTAGGGCTACCAAAACAAATTGTACCGTCATTATGGCCAAATTGATTGGTCCCAATGACTATGAATACTTGCATATATATACCTTCTACAGCGGGGTGGAAAATATTTCATGCACGGCAGAGTGTTTATTTGATGTTGAATGAATAGATTTTTATGAATTTAATTGATTATATAGTACAGAATAAAAAGAGAGACGTGGAGACGTAGTACATATGATACATTTGTTATACATTGTAATATTTGTGTATTTTTAAGATAAAAATTGTAACCCATTAACGTCAGTTTTAGAATAATAATTGCGAATTCATTTTCCTTTTTTGGTTATTGATCACATTTATATATTTTATGGCGTGGAATCTGAAGGGTTGCTTACACATTAAGAATACAACTAGTCAATGTATACACAAAATTAAGAACAGATTTCACAAATATTTCCCTCGAATTACATGTACAGTAGTATATATATTTTAAATGTGTTAAAGTACCAAAACACCCCTATCTGACTAGGTTTGCGTTAGAGGGAGCATATGTGTCTCCATCTAACAATGCATCAAGAGTATCTCAATAGTTTAATATACTTTACTATGCTACCAAACACACGTTATAATAAGGTGATTGACTAATTGAGGCTCTTCTATATTGGGGATTCCATGCATTCGACTCACATTGGGATTTGCCATCCAACTTCCTTGCATGCATATGCTCTTTTCCACACCCACACCCACACGCCACACACACATATATATGTCTTTTAATAATCGAGATCAATTTTAAGATTCTCCGACAGCTTGACAACTCTCTCTTCATCATTCATCAATGCTTTCCGCAAAGACACGCGGCAAGTAATTAGCATACGGCAGGATTTAACGTTTTCATGCATATTTTCAAGTATAGAGGATCAGTGGTGTTCTCTCTGAACTAAGTTAGGAGTTCTAATCTATTGGAAGGTCAGTTCAAGTCCTCTTATAAAAAGCATCTATTATATGGGCGCCCAAAATAACTGTCATTCTCCTTAAGAAAATGAAAGTGAGTGAGTCCATAATGGCCAAAAAATCTCAATCATCATTTTTAAAAATTACCCATGGTTTGTATAATTGTGTCACCACAGCTATTGCGAAGACTAATTATATATTATGTTACCAATAAATAAGACAGAGATAAGTTGGGCTTTCGTTTCTTCTTTATTGTGACTAATGAACCTTACTTAACTCATTTATTAAGAAAAATTAATGTTACAATTACATTAAATATACTGGTTGTTTGTCCTTGTGGTTTTGGTCCACATATATAAATTTGTGTAAAACCTATGTATGAATTTAGATGACAAGAACAGGCGCACTAGCAAGTGCACGTACATGATGGATGGTTTTCATCCAAATTTGACGTGTTTTTCACAGAACGTTGTTGTCAATATCGGTGTCGCTAATTAGTAGATGAAGCAATCTCCACCGCCCATATCAAAATCCGTACCCATATTTCATAAAATTTTTATTCTTTTTTGGTTGGTGACGCAAATTATAGGCCCAGGAAAATACGTGTACTGTCCGGATAGCTTATTGGACTAATCAGACATGGCACACCGGAAAGCAATGGGCCTGGCCCATTAAGAGCCCAAAAGAGATGGCCTTTCCATAAATCGTCCAACGGCCTGTCGCTTTAAGCATGTAACGATATACGGTTTGTCGTCATTTCTTTGATGCCGATTAACAGAGGAACGCAAAAGCAAAAGGATGTCACTTTGCGGGTGTTGATGAAACAAAAAAGGTCCTTTTGTCAGCATAACTATGAGAATTTGTTGCCAGCAACTGGAGCATGGCCGAGCACGGAATTCACTTAAAATTTAAAGCCTGTTCCAAAATTATACAGCCACAATTATCCAAAATGAAGACGATCTTTTGAAGATCCAAATTTAGGGTACAAAGAAGCATATACAATTTGGATCAGATTTACAAACAAAAGACCAAACACAAAAAGGTAACTCTTACCTACATTGCTTTATGTTGAGTTGAGTGCACTAGTTTCTTAGCTTTCCAGGAACGCCTGCAAAATTACTTCTTTGCTTAACTATATCACCCACCATTATTTCTCATCCATAAATTGTTTGTCACTCTCCACCGCTTGATGGACCAAGTGAAAGATGAAATCAAATTTGTTGGCAATAAAGAAATCAAATTTCCTTAATATACGAAATCAAATTTCTTCCCAATAAAGAAATCAAATTTCTTTAATATACGCAGGATTCCATATTTATATATATCTTAAAATATAGTCAAAAGTTTATTACCTTAATGAAACTATCAGGGTATTTTTGCTTCCAGCAGTCTTTCACTTCTTTCTCTACACCGAAGGATATGAGTGGACAAAAACAACAAAGAATTTTGGGTTACTAATTTTTTAAAAAGAAAAAACAACGCATTCTTCTTATGTATCACTTCTATATATATAGATAAGCACAATATAATTTTAATTAATTTAAACAATTTTAAATTAATCTATTTAGAGTTCAAAAACAATCAAATAACTAAAAAACCATCTTTTAATTATTATCCTGTATTAAATCAAATATCTCATTAAATTCTTATGATTTGAAATTAATTTCTAAAACTAATTTAAAACATCATAATAATCATCAACCTAGAAAATATCTCCTTTTAAATACGTAACCAACTAATTAAATCTTATTTAATTTAATTAATTCAAAATTAATTATTTTAATTATTTACACATTGTCCAACACCAAGAACCTCCTCTGCTTTCCCATCAATCTGCATCAGGGCTTGTTCCTCATCTGCTTTCAAAATCAACTGAAGAAGCTCCAATGGTGTAGCTGCAGGGTCCAATTCCGGCATCCCTTTGGAGCATTCTTAGCTTCTTCACCTGTGAGGACATGATCAGGGACCTGATGAGAGAAGCGAAACATCTCCTCCCTCGGTATGCTCCTAACTTTGTCAGGATCTGTATGCTTACGGAACACAGTCTTGAAACCGGCAACGTTAATCAGAGTAATAACAGAGATGCACAATTCTTCATTGTAGTCATTGAAAATTTCCACCAAGTCATACTGCCGTACCACTTCCTCTGGGGTATCTGTGTTCCAGTCCGACGACCAGTTTCTATAAAGAGCCCAAACATCTCCCTTTCTAGGAAATGTGCGAACCATCCCTCTCGCACCTTTACTCCATTTCACCATATGCGAGAAGGAATTTAATCTGTTAAGAGATTTCATGTCTTCTAGTCCTAAATTCTCCGCAAGTTTTAGTGAAACCACAGCCAACGCAGTCCAGAGAGCCCAATTCGCTGCTGCTGCTTGAATTAAGCCAACTAATCTTCATCTTGAATGGTTTCAAAGAGATAACCTTCTGAATCCGAGCATAGTAACGAGGCATCCCATCATTTTCATCAGAAGCAGCCCAGACCTGGTCATCCCTAAAGGAAGCTTCTGTTCTGTCCAAGTCAAAATTGTGAAATCAGGATCTGGAACAGTTATCGACATAGGTTTAGCTGTCTCTTTATCAGCATCGTCAAAGGAGCCTGGGAAAGACTTGTGGTTTTCCCCATTTGTAACAATAGGGCCGTCATTCATCTTGCGCTGTCTTTTGTTTCCCTGAAGTTTCGATGGATTTGATCTCCATTCCTGCAAGTTGTTTACATATATCTTTGTATGCCTTGCTCAATAATAAGTTTCGAATGTCGGTTGATGACAGCTCCCTGGTGGTGATGGACCTATTGTTAACACCAGCAAAACCATAAGACCTCTTAGCTCCACCATAACCCCTTCCTGTACTTCCTGAGCTAAAACCTGCTGAGGCCGTTTGATTTGCGTCAGGTGATCCATAATAAGTTGATATCCTTTTGAGTACACGGTCTTGAAGAGAAGAATTGCGCATCCTATTAGAAATGTAACCCCTCTCCCGTTCTGACTCACCTCGCCCTTGATCCCACTGTATGTTCACTTGTGCATGAGCCTGCTGACCCATGCTTACAGTTTGCGCTGCATTTGAAGATGATGAACCTGTGGCTCCAGCACCTACCATTCAAGAAACATGGTTCCACTGGAGGTCGTGGCCATTATTTGTAAAATCCCCCCACTTTCTTCCGATATTCGATGAGCTACTATGTGCAGAATGATGACCTGAATTTGAATACTTCTGCTGCAAAGAAAAATTGGTTGCCTTTGCAATATTTGGAGGTGGTGCCCTCTCCATCGCGAAACATGCCGCATTGCAATTGGGGCATAGAAGGGTCTGGTTTAGGTAAATCCTCATGTACTCATGCTGAGTCTTACAATGGTTACAGATGGTCCAAAAAGTATTAGACTTCAAATTCGAAGGAACAGATGTTGGTTTTGTCCTAGTGCTCTTGTTTTGGGGCCTTGAGGAAATACCTGCCCTGTTGTCGTAGTGAAAGCCATTTTCAGCAGGTCGTGTTGATGCAGACCTATTCTCGGGCGAAACTCTTTGTTGATTCAAAGATAAACTTTTTTAAATAAAAATGAGACACTGAACTCTTTAAACCTACTAAAAAAATGTGAAATTTTAACTTGAATTAACTTTTAAACTCTAATTTAGGGTATGAATTTCCATATTTAGTAATATATTAATGATGAATATCTTTTGAATTAATGTCAAATATATGAACAAATTGTTGATTCAATGGTTAGTATATTAATATTGCGTGGACTTTATTGTCAACTTGATTAGTTACCCAAACATGTCATTCTTTTTTATTTTTTTATTTTTTGCTATACAACACATCATTTTACCAAATTATACTTTGTTTCTATGATCTATTACGTAATCTCCAAAATAAAATTCCTTAATTTTGTAAGAAAATATAACTAGAATAGTTTTCTAAGAGATGGTTAAATAAAATTTAATTTAGCTTGAAATGTTGAAATTTAAAAACTAAAAGCTCCGAAAACTCGGCCTCTCTCTTTTATTAATTTGTGTCAATAATTTCTTTTCCCAATACTACTAGGATTACGAATTCTAATTTAATAAGAACAAAAACACTTCTAATTAATTAACAATTAAATAACTCTAAAGATAATAATAAACTCTTTAACTAGATTAGTAGAAGAATTCAACTTAGTTTAAGAATCCAACTTAGTCGCGACGTTGTGGATAAATACTCGACGAAGACAATTTACGTGTATTGAAGTTCAGATGTTGGAGAAAATCATTAACAGTTAGATTCGGTTAATATTATTGTCCAAATGTGGTTAAATCGTAGAAAATTTCGGGTGCATGAAAAAAAGAAAGAAAGAAAAGGTGAACGTGAAGCTTAAGACAAGTGTTCAGTTCTTTTTTTTTTCCACTTAAGACAAGTGTTCAATTCGAAGGATAGAGAGTCACATTGTTTCAATGCAAGAAAGAGTAACGCATAAAATCTTACAAGCTGACGCCATGACTGAACTGTCGGTTTTGTGGACAAACCGGAAATCCCGGTGGACATGGACTCATGTATTCAGTTCTGTCATATCCACGTAGGATTAAGCTCCTCTTTCTAACCAGTTTGTGGCATTACATAGACGAAGAACCGACAACGCTCCTCAGACCATCCAAACAAAAACCTCGCTTTCCTTCTCCACACCGGTTTCAAGTGTTGTCTTCTTCACCAGGCTTCCTGGTTTTACTTTTCAGCTTCATAATTTGCGTTGTTGTGTACTGTACTACTGTTACTTGAATCAAGATTTTCTTTTTGGTCCAAGACCTGAATTAGGATTTTGAGTACTTGAATTAGGATTTTGCGAGTGGAGATTTGAGTAACCCATGTTTCTGAGTTTGTTGCTATGATGATCTTAGCAAATAAAGGAGCACAAGGAAAATAACCCGTGTTCCAATCAAGAAACGGTTGCAGTCTCCTATTCAGACATAGTGACGCGTGCAAGTTTCCCCTCGAAATTCTGTGTCATATTTTTGGTTCAAATGTTTTATTTCCAAGAAAGTAAAGTCTGCAAAACTTACTGAATCCTTCTTCGATAACTTCATGAAAAGATTAAGATGGTCTAAATTTCATTGATTTTGCCCTTTCTTTTAATGAAATATTATTTTTTTTGCCATTTTCAAAAAGTTCCACTTTTTCAATACCAACGGCGCACTTCATTGATATTGTGCATAATTATTTTCTCTTTTAGTCCAATTGAAGGGGTAAAATCATTCAAATCAAACCTTCTTTAGCCCGAAAGGTCGCTCTGCGTACGGGCTCACAGTAAATCTCAAAACAAAAAAGTTTGTACTTTGTTCAATTATTTTTCACCATGCTACTGACAGTCTGACACCTGACTAAATACTCAACAGTTCAACTGTAGGATCATGGCAGTCACCACCATCATAGAACTTGTACTAGGTTTTGCCCTCCGCATTTTTTTGTTTACATCGCCAACAGCAGCGAAGATGAGAGCAAAGAGGAGAGAAGAAATCAAAAAACCTTTGGAGCTTCACTGATGAGTAGGGAGGTGCTTAAGCACTTGCCAGGCTAGCAAGTAACAGAGATTCGTCCATGAATGCAATAGAAGATGATGGGCAGCTTGGTTACGAGCAGGCATATAAACAACTTCGGAATAGAAGAGGACAAAATCCAACATGTCAATACAAGACAAAAAATGAATAAACAAATTGTCTCCTTCATATACACAGCTATCATGCAATGCATGAATTTCAACAGGTAATCAGAAGCCATGAATAGATCTACACATTCAATAAAATGAACAAAATAGTGAAGTTCTATTCACGGACTGGAGACTTCTCTGCCTCCAGCTCTGTCTCTGCCTCTGCGTTGTCGTGGTGGAACTTCACTACAATGCATGTTATATTGTCAGCACTGCCACGAGAAAAAGCAGATTCTGTTAATTTCCTAGCAGCTGCATCAGGTTCTTCCGCCGTCCGAGCAAGTGAAATCGCATCCTGAAAACATTTCATCCATGGGTAAGCAGACAACTCTAAGAACCCACAAATTACAAATAGATCAAAGAGGACAAAATTTCACGTTAACCACCTATAGGATAACAAAATGAGTTACAGCAAACCTAGATGTTTACGAGAGAAATATGACCACCATTTAGTTAGCATACTCCAAAGTTTGTGGCGTCAAGTAAATATTTATAATCCCTACATGTGTGACAACTCTACCCTATCGGAATCATCCAGCAAAGGTGAGTTCGAAAGTATCATCCGAGCAAAATAACGTTAAAGGATGCGAATGTTTCAAATTTAGAGAGGACAGGGACTCAAAGGATCGCCTATGCTTACGTCATTGGGTACCACATCCCATAATCCATCACTTGCAAGCACAAGCAACTCAAATTCGTCATCTATACTCTGGTCCTGTTCAGAGGAAAAATGACAAGTTATTGCAGATTCAACTCTCCTAACAGCTGAAGTTTAATCAATGAAATGCAAAAGACCTTAGCACCTTGCATAAACAGAAACATAATGAAAGTGACAGCATGCACAATTCAATAAGGACAAGGGCATATAAAGGGCATTGAATGTCTAGACCACAAATTGCAACAAGCATCTTCAGTAAACAGATATATCAAGAGAGTAGCACGTTCAGCATTCAATAAGATTTGAAAAGGCACATCTCGGCATCCATAGAAACAACTGAGACATTATGTGAAAGCAATGAATACAGACCACATCTTTTTACAATCACGGTTTAAAGTAGGGTAACTTTCCCTTTATAGAATATTTCCTTCCAAAGGAACTTTCTAAAAGATGCATAAATTTACATCATTGACATTAAGCTATCTGTCCCCTACAGAATTTGTCATTCTAGAAATATATTCTCAAAACAAAAAAGTTTTAAAAAATAAAGTTTTAAAAAATACAACAAAAAGTCTATCAGAAGATTAAATTGACAGGATTTTGCAGAGTTATACACTACCTGGATCTCAGGTTCTGCAACTACAAATTGCTTCAACATGCGATTGCCAAAAGCACGTGACATTGCTAATACACCTCCGACCCTCCAAGTCCCTGATCAAGAAAAAAACGAAGCATGCAACTATTTATGATTTTCAACTTTCAGGGAAGTAGAACGTCATCTTAAAACCTCATTCATAATGCGATATGCGCCCTTTAAGAAATTGAAGAAGCAACTGGTCCTAACAACCTTCCTCTGTCTGACCACAGGACAGCTTGATTCCAATTATGAATAGATATGTGATGGCTTGTACAGACAATGTGTCAAGCTGGAATAGACAATGCTAATCTTACCACACAAGCAATGTGACTTCAGTTGAATATGGAAGATAGGTCGTCACATCTTTTAAGCATAAAATTTACGGTATATGAGATAACTAAACATTGACGACTTTGTTGTTATACAAAGATAGATCCCAATTGCCTAACAATTGAATTCACCCACAACCCCAAATTCAAGTGAGCCAAAATATCCTGACAGAACTTCTAATTTTTTGAAAATGAAAACTTGCCAACAATCATTAGGAAAAAAAAAAAGCCAGAAGGTCTACAAAAAAAAAGGACTGGAATCATCACTAGCAGATTAGCTGAGGTTCAGCTTGAAACTTACAATTAACAACACAACTTGCTAAAAATGTAAAAGGCAAGTATAAACAGTTTTACCGGCCCACATTACTACTCCACCGGCACTTTCAATTCTCTTTCGTTCATCACTTCTGTTCGGCTTATGATCCTCAGAAAGAGGAATAGCTGTCAAAGGGAGAAAAAGAAGAAAGTTCAGAACTTCTTATTCCAATAGCTGACTTCTCAAAAATCAATGCAATGTCATGACAAGTTACCAACATAACTGTCATTAAGAGCTTACCCATCAAGTAAGACGTTTTTCATACAAGAGAAGTTTTTTGGAAAAAGCAAGTTGGTTTTATGGTATGATCTTCAAGCAACAAGTTTATAATGGCTAATCGTATATGTAGTTGTTTTAAGGTGGCACCATATCATATAAATGTTCAATGAAATGCCACATAGGTCACATCAATAAGTCCAATTCATTTATTTGACAATTAAACCAATTAATTTAGTATCCTTTTCACTGGATGTAACCTTAAATTCACCACCAGTGGGCCAACAAGATCTACACTTCATAATACTGACTAGAAACTCATCACCTATTCTGTGTAATAAAAATTGTAGTGTGAGGAATACCCTTTCCAGCCTTTGATATAACGGTTCGTGAATCTCCAACGTTGGCAACGTAAAGATGGTTCCCAACTAGCACCGCAGTCAAAGCAGTAGAACCATCATCACGGTATGTTTCCTTTTCAGAATCCAAAAAGTCAACGTCAGTTTGTTGATATGTTTCACCTGCATACTTAACAAGGTTATCATTTGGAATCAGAAAACCCCATTTCAAAGTGTTTAAAAACACATTCATGCATGAGACACATAACATGAACAGAAGGTGCCAGACATATAAGTCTCAGCCTCCACTATGCAACATGTAATTTAACATAACACCTGCATTGTACCCTCCATATATCGACCCGGCTTGAATAACCTAAATCCAAACTATGCAAATTAGTAGAGGAACGTGCATGAAAATGCGATCATTCAAGGAAGAACGCCATAAAAACGTAAAGATGCTGGCAATAACTAATGCACAATAATAATTAGTGTAAGCACAAATGAACGCACTTATAGCCAATTTGGTGTCTGATATAAATTGGGGATGCTTCATTAGATTCTCCAATAGGTGCTCCTTTAAATACTCAGCAGCACGCGACCCACCATGTCCTACAATCACGCAGAATGGTTGTCAAATAAAACTTCCTAGTAATAAGAACCCACAATTTTATGATTCTATCCAAGTCAAACATATTGAAAACGCCTATATTTACTAAGAATACCAACGGAAAAGGATCATAATGGATTCTAACCGTCAAATATTCCAAACATGCAGACATTATTCCCCTCAATATTGGCATGTTTGATGTCATAGAAATCTTCCATGGTAGCTCTCTTTCCCCTGAAGCTTGAATACCCACAGCTCAATTTTCCATCTTCGCTGTCGACAAGATAAGAAACCAAATTACAATTTGGTTGAATCAAATAGGATCAAAAGAAATCAGCTTGTTTTCATACACCCCATACCAATAATAAAAATTTCATTGAAATTATTATAACCGAGAAAAATGCCATGTCCCTCGCACGTGAGAAATTGATTACCTAGAAACAGCTCCATCAGAGCTGACAAAATGATGGTAAGAGTGCAAAATTTTTAAATAAAAAAAACTTCCTTTTTTTTTTCCTTTTTTCGTCATATTGCACTCCCGTGGGAGCACGGAAATTATAAATTCCCCACAAATGTGTTTGTTCAATCCTCCGGGGCAAAATCAAATAAGTTTCCAACTAAATGAACTATTAGCAGTCCTCCAATCAAAAGTACAGGTTCAGCTTGCATTAAATTGAAAAAGAGAAAAAAGCTAAAGTGTCCTTAACTTGCATAACAAGATATACACAGATAAGCCCATAATTACCTTTTCCAGCCTCCGCTGACGTATCCACCATCATGATCTTTCTCAGGTAACATATCAAGGATTGGTCCTCCTTTCGTCGTAG
>CAODLS011910950.1:0-10912 GCA_948243855.1 Flueggea neowawraea
GAAAACGGATAGGTACCTGACATGTCCTGAATATGTAGAGAAAAGAATGCCTCCTGATCAGCAATATTTCTCGATTAAAGCATGTTGAGAAGAGCTCCCAATTTGATACGGCATAGTTCGTTTTTGACAAGGCAGACGGATGATTCTGGGATTTCTCATAGGGAACTGAAAGCGTGGACTCAACAGATTTTCCAAACCTGGAATTTTTAAATGCTTTTGCGATTTCTGGAACTGGAATGAATGAATATGGTTTTGAAGGATCAGCCCAGTACTGAGCTTGGTCCTTTCTAGAGGTCACCTGTCAATAAAATGTGTAAGAATCATAGAGAACAGCAAAATCCAAAGGCTCATAAGTAATTAAATACCTCTTGAAGAAAATCTGCAACCCCTTTCCTGGGAGGTAATCGAAAACCTAGTGACTCAAAGAATTCTAGGACATCTGCTCGAGGACCTTGATACACCATATAGCCTTCAGAAAACAGGATCAGATCATCAAACAGATCAAAGGTCTCGGGTGCAGGCTGAAGAAGAGCCATGAGCACAGTTCCATCCATGTGGCGAACAAAGTTCCCTATACATTTAACTATTTGATATGTTGTGGAACTATCAAGTCCAGTAGAAATTTCATCCATGAATAAGGTCTTTCTTGGGCCAACAATCATTTCTCCTGCATAAGAATAACATCAGCTAATATTATCATCTGGCATCAGAGGATCATAAAATTGAATAAAATTTAACTCTAGCAATTCAATTATATAAAGTATTAAACAGATAGAGAGGGAGACCAGTTGTAACTCTTTTTCTTTGACCACCCGAAACACCTCTGAGCATATCATTTCCCACTACCGTCTCTGAACATACATCAAGACCAAGTAGTTTCAAGACGTAGTCTGTTGAAATACTGTGCTTTTTTCCACCAACAGAAGCTGCCTGTCAAATAAATAAAAATTTTAGAGGATGACTTAGCATCAGCATTGATTAAAACATAAGCATATATCAGAATTGCAAAGTCGCAAACTTAAGATGATAATAACCTTCATAAAAGCATCTATCTCTGGACTTGGACGTATGTTCCTTTCTTTCTCTAGATGGACCAAATCATTCATGTAGCCTAATATGTAGAGATAAAATTGAGAGAAAAAGAGGGTATTAACTATCTAATGAACTGCAAGGGCACAAAAAATCTTTGGCTTCTACAATTCTTCATTCTAAATATTTTTCACTGAAACTGCACACAAACAACAAATCCAAGTAATAGTTTACATGCCTGAAAAGCCTTCACTTGCTCCTTGCCAACTGGCTGCAAAATCCAAGGTTTCTCGTACTGTTAGTTCTGCAATGTGATTATCTGTCTGACTGATGTAGGCAGAAGTTCTTTGAACGTAAAATTCATCAAGCTTGTGCCCATTGTATGTTATATTCCCAGTTTTCTGAGGATGAAAATAATGGCAATGGATTATGCATGAAGAATTTAAAGTTTTAAGTCTCACTCTAAAAACTGTGACATTGTAAACTCAAGGAAATAGAACTTGAATTTAAACTGTAAGAAATAATCCGACACTATACAACTCTCTGAACAAATTAATACATAAAATTCCCCATGATTAAGTCTCACGGAGGACGATCATTAGAGCAAATTTGAGTTTAAAAGTACTTCAAACTGGTGTTTTGAGTTGGACAAATTTTTTAAAATAACATTCCAGAAAATTTTCTAATTCAACTCCATTACATTATATAAACGCAAACCATGCTTTTGAGTATACCATCCAAAATTACCAGCACACATTTTTTTACAATAAATCGGTAATACGAAAACCTATGCATTCATCAAAACTGGATTGAGCTTTCATATTTGCAATTACGATATGGTTTATATTGAATTATTCTCAATAATTCTTTGCCATAAATTGTGAACCTTGGCCATGATAGGAGTCACGGGAAATTTTGAAAAAATAATTTATCACAACCTCCGTCTATGAAATAATATATCCCAAGGAGAACCTTAATTACTAATTAATTAACCAAACAGTAACTTCCCTGAAGCAGAACAACTCGGTTTTTCAGGTCATTAAAAAATTCTGATAACTTTCCTTTTAAATTTTGATTTTGAATTTAATGAGGCCTGATCTACATGAACTACTTCTACATTTTTCCCACAATCTAGTGACTTTTGATTTTATTTAATCTTACATGTAATACTTTTTTGACTAAGAATCATACATACAGTACTTGATATTAGCTAACTTGGTAGGTATTAGCATTGATACTTCAATGATTGATACAAAGCGTAAATTTGAAAAATATTGATACTGTGTGGTAAAAACCCTAATTACACAGTATTGTTAAGTAAGAAACAGAGGAACATATTCAAGTCAATTCTAGAATGTTAAGATCCTTTGTTGTTGAACAACTACATAAAACCAACAAGAAAAGAGCTACTACTGGTAAAACAATTTTATGATAAGTTTGCAGTTGTGGAAGGCAGATGATACCAGTGAAATGCTGATCAAAAAGAGTTTTTCAGAATACAAACCTTTAAGTTCTTAGCAAGTTTTCCTGAAAGAGCCAAAAGCAAAGTTGATTTCCCTGAACCTGGTGGTCCCAGTAACAGTGTCATCCTGCAAGGCCAAAAAAACACCACATAAGCATTACATACTAAATTCAGGTTCTCTGCTTAAGCCACTCAAGTATAATACCATCTTTAGTTAGCATTAACCATTTTCGATGAGCTTAGACCAAAACAAAGCACATTCAAAGACTGAACCTTCATTTTTAGTTTTTCCCCAAATTAATAAAATTTATGGCTTCCTCACTGTAATTACTACATGCATGTATGATAAAGTATTACCTTCCGGGTTTTATAACTCCATTGACGCCATTCAAGATTGTTAAGGGAAATCTTTTGGGTTGGAATACTCTCAATGTCGTCAACAAACTCTAAAATCAACCCACCACACAGAATTAAAGACAATTCCAAAGAGAACCAAAAGAGAGTTGCACCAAAAAATGGAAAAATGGAGAACAAAACACTCTACCTCAACAGTATCACGCGCGACATTAAACAAAGCAGGCAAAGCTCTTGATCCGATTTGCACGTTCGCCGCCACATTCAAGTTCTGAAACCTCACTTCCACCTTCGGCACCTCCAATCCAACTCTACATAATATCTCACAATACGCAACGTCAAGAAAAATACTACAGAAAATAAGAAACAGTTTAAGAGCTTCAAAAAAATGAAACTGTAAAATATGTGGATTTCAGTTTAAAATTCCAGCGCAATTTATAGATCACCAAGGGATAAAATTCCAAAAAGAAAATGAGTAGTAAATATAGGTTATAAAACAGTTCAATTTTCAAAAAAATAAAAAATAAAACCATAAATAATTCAAACTCTTAATCTCAAATTAAATTACGAGAAAACAGAAAACAAAAAATTTAAGAGCTTCTATTTATCAAAAGAAAAAAAAGTTTAAGAGCTTCTAAACTGTTATTGAATATGTGAATTTCACTTTAAATTTCAAACTCAATTTATAGAACTCCGGAGAAAAATTTCAAATAGAAAATGTCAATGACGTCGTAAATATAACAGTTCAATTTAAAAAAAAAACATAAATATCATAAAATTCAAACTCTTAATCTCAAAATAAATTTTGAGAAAACAGAAAATAATCGAAATATATATAAAACTCGAGAAAAAACTATAACAGAATATATGTGAATACCGATCGAGACGCTCTTTAATGGCGGCGAGAAGTCTATTATTATCCTGAGCATTAGTAGCGAGCGCTTTCTTAACAAGAAGTTCACGATTAGCACGATCAAGTCTTCTGACGTCAATAGTCTCCGAACACCTCACATCGCCGCCGTGACGCGGAGAGCGCGGCAAGAGCGCGAAGTTCCCGCGCTTTTGAGACGGAAGGCTCGCGATGGCCTCCCAAAGAAGCTCGTCCTCGTCCTCCTTAAAGGACTCTGCGTTAGACGGTCTCGCGAACGACTCTCTGGCTTGATCTATCTCCAGCTCGAAGTACTCCATCCCGTTCGAAGCTGCCGCCATTGGTAGCTACAAATTTTTTGTTCCTCGCTGTTTTGTTCTGTGTTGACAGAAAAACTGAAGAGATTTTAAGTGTGTGAGGTTTTTGAGTGAGGTTTCGAGAGGAGAGAGGGAAGGAAGAAGGAGAAGAAGATATAGATGATGAAGAGTGTCGATTGGGTTGGTTCGCTTATATAGGAAAAGTTTGTTACGGATTGTGAGAGGGAATTGCACGGAAAACTTTAAAGGTTTGAAGAGAGTGACACGTCAGACTTGGACACGTGGCATGCCACGTTTACTTTTAAATTTTAAACTATCTACTAATGATTCAAACAATGTGATGCTTTTTCAAGGGCGGTCAAGATTCAAGCAATGTGACGCTTTTCATGATATCATAATGGCGAAACGTCTATATTTGCCAATCGTAACTCTTGTATGAAAGCGCAAACCAGGTTTTGACAGCATCTGCAGATAACTCCTAATGTGTAGAAATTCTCGGTGTCAATTTTTGACTTGTAAACTTCAAATACTATTGAGGGAATGAATGTCTAATCGCTCTTTTAATTTAGTGTGAAAGAAACACAAATTACTGTGTCTGGACTGCTTCTGATCAGATTATGCGCAAATCTTAAGTACGGAAGATTGATTATGTCTCTGTATGTACCCTAACACCCTCTTGCTGAATTGACTCTCTGCGGCTGGTTGCCATGAATTAATCAAACTCATATTGGAGAGAATGTAGCTAGAAATTCTTGAGATGACATAAGCATGGTTTAAATTTGTTTGAGTATGAACTTGAACAAAGATGAATGCAACTGATGTAGAAGGTCTATTAAATTTAGATGGAGTTCTCTTCTAAATCCGTTTTAACAGAGAGCAAAAAAAGAGGGAAGAATTGTAAAATTGTGTTGTATATAAATTTACAAAATAAAAGTTGAATATAAAGAGTAGTATTAGAGACCATACATAATTCACTCTTTATATATAATTAATTGCATTCTTTATTTTCACTAAAAAATGCCTATACATATAAAGAGAACAGTTGAAAATGTTGGATTGTGTAGGAATATTAAAGTAAGTTAGAGTAGAATTTATTATTAGAGTAAAAGTTTGGTTTAAGGGAGACGATATAAACAAGTCAAATTAAAATTCATTATTAGAGTAAGAGTTTGATTGTAGATTTACTTATTCAACTAAAATTTAGATTTTATTGTTATAAATATAAGTGTTAAAAACCTTATTATGATAACAAAAATAAAAAATTTAAAATTAATAAAATTTATGAGTGTACTGTCCACAAATTATAATCGGCCTCGATTTCCGTATGCGGCTGTTGAGTATTCAGTGAATTAATAAAGTCTATTTCAATTTTTTTTTAAAAAAGGCCCAATGTATAGATGACATGAGACAAGTTTTCTCGTAAAAAAAAACTTTTCTTTGCCACGATGCCATGTCAGTGCCACATGTTTATTATTTTTTGTCGCCTGACAAGCATAAATGACATACGCCAAACCCAATTTTAATAAGTGACATCCCAGAATGTCACGCAATGAACTCATCTAAATGGACTCAACTAACAATTCAGCATGAGAATTCAGAATTGGACATTTTCGCTATGCTTTAATTTTCTACTTAATAAGCAAAAATAACTTCAACTTTACATTTAGTATAAAAATGACCAATTCTTCAAAAAAGTCGCCCTATGCTTAAACTTTAAAATAATTTTTTCAAAAATAACCAACTGTTAAATCAACCATGGACTTTATCATTATCTACAGTAAAACTTTTATACAGGAATACTCTCTATAAGAATAATTTTTATTTTATTATAAAAAGTTTTGGTTTGAATTTGGGCCAATTATAAATAGAAAATTTTGAGCTATATAGAAGAGTTGTGTCAATAGTTGATCATAAGGTTAAACAATTGAGAAATCGTGATATACCGATAGTTAAAGTTATATGGAGCAATCATTTTACAGAAGAAGCTATATGAAAAACAGAAGAGATGATGAGGAAAGAATATTCTCATTTGTTTGATGGCACAAGTATGGAATTTTGAGGACAAAATTTTTATAGAGGGTGAGAATTGTCACATCCTCGATTCGATTACATATTCACATGCATATTTAATATAAAACATTCATATGACATGAATATTCGTACATGCATTGCATAAATATTTTCATATAAAAATTCATTATTCCTAGTTATAATTTAAGATGCAAAAATAAACGCTTAAGGGATTAGTTAGAGAATAAAGTTAGATACAATCAGGTAATTGTGATACGAGTAAATTAAAAAAATAGTGCAACATTTACAATTAGAGTTGAAATCTTATTTTTAATATATAATAATATGGATTTAGATATGATACAAAAGGAATGGAATTAAAACTCATCAAATAAACGAGACTTAAGACGAAAAGGAGAGTAAATATTGAAATAGGATTTAAAAGAGAAATACTTTGTATAAATGTAAATAAAATAAAATACTAATTAATAGGTTCCACTTTGTATTTTTAACAACCTAATTGAGTGGACCATCAGCCTATATATTATTCTACAGCCGCCCAAATTAACTAATCAAGTCAATAATAAAAAGAGAAGAGAAAGAATTGAAGATAAGAAGAATTTTTGGGCTGGCAATCCATTTATGTAACACATGTTCTCTGGTTCCATAACCACATAGCTGTTCCAAACACTTTCATTTGAACACAAACCTTCTCTGATTCTAAAACTCTATCCGAGACAACTTTGACACAAAACTGAATGTCATGACCAATTTCTAGGACCATGACTGACGTACGAAGTGAACCTTTTATGGAAGTCCGGTCCATCTCACACAAGCTTCATAGGATCATAAACTATATTCATTCATTTATTAAAACATTTGCGGAAAAACATATATAAGTATATGAAAATAATATTCAACATATATATAAATATTTACATATATATTATATGAAAATATATACAAAGCGATCTAATCGCAAAACAATGTATAAAAGTTAAATACACAAACTCCATAACCCTACAACATATCGGTATGGAGCATCTACAACATCAAACGTAGCCCGACAAAAAGGGCGTTGCTGACCAAGAATATCTCTGTGTCTCACTGAGCTAGGGGATGTCCGAAAGTTGCTGAGTCAAGTCAACATGTCATCATAGAAACAAGACAACATAGAGAAACAAAGGGGTCAACCCAGTGAGTGAGGGATAACACTCAAGATTGCCTCACAAAGACTTATTTGAAAACATTTTTAAAAACTATCACATACAGTATACAATAGGTATACATATATACATACTATATACATAGTATGATTTCCAGGAAAGATGTTTCTAAAATGTTTGCACCAAAAGCAAACACATACACTTTGGTAAAATACTATCCGTAGTATTTTATTTTTCTGAGAACATCATATACTTATCATGGGACCATAGAAATCATGTGGTCTATACCACTCTCCCACCATATTATGATCGTGGTCATGACATCGATCCATAATCCAATCATGTGCCCTCATCAGAACTATATGGTTACCGTCTACCTCGATAGCTAGGTCATCTCATGCGATGATATACCAAAGGTTACGCACCCCGTAGCGAAGGTGTCCCACAATCAAAACATAATCAAAGTCATGCATATATCATTGTCAAAACATATGGAAACCATATATATCAATATATATATATGTATCATTCTTCAAAACAAATATGTGAATATTATTCACATACTCCTTTTCATATAATTAATCAATCCGTAGATTAGTTCGATTTCAAACATGTGTTATACACATCAAAACAATATAAATTTCAGAGACACAGACTATGTGTCTAAAGTTGTCATTCACTCACCTGGATGTCCAAGCTCTAAGAATTCAAATCAAGCACTGTTGATGGGTGGCTATTGGTGCTGATAAACACAAGATGCTGTAACAAATACAACATAAGAATCATCAAATATGGTATTGTGGTCATACCCAAAATGCGTGCAATGTAATGCATATGCAACCCTCAGAGATTGCTCAAAATCCCCCAAATTCTCCAAATTAACCAACTACAAAATATCACAATTTGGTCCATCGGAATCACTATTTATTCGAGTTACCCAGAGCTAACTCTAGTTAACTGAGGTCTAATTTACTCGAGTTAAATAATAAATAACTTGAGCAAACTGAGGTCTAATTTACTCGAGTTAGACAAAAATTAACTCGAGTAAATCATGACTTATATTACTCGAGTTAACTAAACATAACTCGAGTAAATCTGGGCTTATCTTACTCGAGTTACCCAAACCTAACTCGAGTAAATCACTTTTTCAGATTTTTCAGCTTGACCAAATACTCAAATCAATCGATAAAAATCATTGTTAAACCACTACATATACTCTAATCATCCTCCTGAACATGAATCTATACTCCAACCCATCAAAACAACACGAATTCTCACAAATTCACCCTGGACCCTAATTAAACCTAAAACCTAATATACATGGCCATACAGAAAACATGAGGAAAGAGAGGATTAGAGACCCAATCTTACTTCAAGAAACCCAAAGAGAGTGTTGAGGAACAATTTGAGAGAGATTGAAAGCGTCTGAGAGGAGTGGATCAGAATAAATGAAAACTTAAGGTCGGTTTCGGGTCTTTAAAGACGAAGAACACCTACTCGTCGTTCCCAGATAACTCGAGTTACACAATGATATAACTCGAGTGATATGGACCTTTTCTAACTTGAGTTGTAATTATAGATAACTTGAGTTATATAAGGGTCACACAACTCGAGTTATCTCTAACTCTAACTCGAGTTATTCACTCTCCAGACTCATTACTCAAGGTTCAAAAACACAAATATTACATGCTCATTAGCTTAATCAACAATCAATCTAAACTCCCATCACTATAGGCAATATAGCCAGAACGGGTGGAATATTACATTGAACATCAATCTTCTCATAGAAAGGCTTGAACAAGGTAAGTTAATCTTGAACTTGTAATTCTCCTTAACAACAGTCTATTTGCTAGATTTTATTGAAACTGATAGAGATAGAATTTGAGAAAATTTAAAGAGTAAAAGTTGTCTACTTGGATGTCAGATACATGCTTGTAAAATAGTTTGATCTAATTTGCTTTCGTTTGAAATTTATGGTTAAAATGGTATGGATTGCCCAGATTTCAAATTCAGTAGGAACAGTCTGTTTGTGTGGTGATTTTAGAAGCCTTAGAGATGTATTTTGACGAGACTTTAAACATAAAAGTTTCTTCTATATGTGTCTAGAATATTTCTGAAAATTTTGGTTATAATTGGATATATTTGAAGTGAGTTATGTTCAATAACCTATAAGCTGTCCACCTAAAGTAATTATGTTATGAAGCTGTAACTTTGAAAAATTGGTCAGATTTTTTTATAAGGAATTAAGAGCTGAGATTTGGTAGGAATATTCTATTATATGTCTGATATATGAGGATTAAATTTCAAGGCAAAAAGATTTGTTTTAGATTTTCAAATATGGAGAAGAAACAAGCTGTCCATAGTCGTATAAAAAAAAGAAAGAACTTTAGCTACTTTAAGCATAATATCTCTTCGGATATAATTGGATTGTTTTTCTTTCAAATCAAATGAACAAATGCATTCATAATAGGTTATTAATAAGACCTCAATTGTTCAAAGCATAACATAAACATGCATTACATAAAGAAATATGGATTATAACTAATATGATTATATACTATAGGACCTAGAGCAGTAGAGAGGACGCATGATCCGGTTCGCAATTCAGATTATCTATCTCGAGCAAGTGAGTATAAACTTGAGACTAAGTTCAAATGTGTGTTATATGATTTGTATACATGCATGTGCTTACTAAAATGATTCTCTGGATGTGAATATATGGATAAATGATTCTTTGGATTTATAGGTTAGTTGCTTATATGTGTCATATGCTATAAGTTGTGAATTGCTTATAATTTGTTATATGGATATATTGAGACTGTTGATTGTGTATACAGATCAGAATGCATTACATGTATATTGGTTATATGATTTGATGTTATCGTATACATATTGGACTAAATAAAGGAGTTGTGATCATCTGGCTCTTGTATTCACATTTTATACTGGACCTACGGGTCAAATTTATACTAGCCTTACGAGTCAAATTTATACTGAACCTATGGGTCAAATTCATACGATGCTGGCCAGATAACTATACAGATATACAGGAATCTCGGGGCAGTACTTAGCTTGCTTGGTCACAACAAATAAAATGGAATACAGAGTCACATATGCATGTCTATATATTGTAGTTATCTGATTATATAATTAATATTTGTGTATACCTGAATTTAATCTATGATGATTTATAATCATTGAGTTGCTACTCATATAAAGCGCAAATATTTTTCCAGGTCACAGGTGAAGGTAGATTTTTGTTGTAAATAACTTCCAAAGAATAGACATCAGTACATCAAAGGTCAGTCGACTGATGCCACGTGCTCCCTCCTCCTCCTCCTTATTCTCATTTTGCTAGTTTTACACGTGTAAAGTTTTGTAATACAGTGAATTTATATATGTATATATTAAATATTTTTGTTTATATGACTTTATATATGATGTTTGATATGTATATGTATATGTATATGATATGCTATGTGTTTATTTTCTATAAATTTAACTTATTACGCTATACGTCATAAGATATAAGGGTGTTACATTTACAATATATAAATAGTAACAAATATATTTATTTCACATAAATAGTTTTGTGAGTCAATATTTGAATTAAAAATAATATTTAAAATAAACCTATCAAATAAATTATTTAACTAAACTTTTAAAAATAATAGTTTTTAAAAAATAAAATAAATAATAAATCGGA
>CAODLS011911103.1:0-20450 GCA_948243855.1 Flueggea neowawraea
AAGTTAAACCCCAAGTGGTATTGTCATAAACGCACACGGCCGATTATTCACTAAGACGTGTGGCAAGTGAAACCCCACGTGGTATTGTCATTAACGCACACAATAGCTTATTCGCTAAGGTCTGTGGCAAGTGAAACCCCAAGTGGTATTGTCATGGACACACGCAATAGTTTTTCTACTTCATCCTCAACAAACGAGTCAACTCCTATTACCAGTAAGACTCTACCAAAATCACTTGACCAAAAAGTGATTTTGCCATGTGATTGGGGAGCAACGATGCATACAAGTGCAGAAAAGAAAAGCACACGAATAAGAGCAGTAAAAAATAATTGATTCTAGCTCGAACCTCATCACGAACTTCTAGAAAAAATGTTGAACCTCTCGAGGAGGTGAACTTTCTGAGAAAATGTTGAACCTCCCGATGAGGTGAAATTCCTGAGAAAATGTTGAACATTAACATGATGGAGATGATGATATTCACGAAGTGAAATTAAAATGACAAACTTTCCGAGGAAATGATGAACCTCTCGAAGAGGAGAAATTTTCGAGGAAAAGTTGAACCTCCTGAGAAGGTGAAATTCCCGAGGAAATAGTGGACCTCTTGAAGAGGCGAAATTATTGAGGAAATGTTGAACCTCCTGATGAGGTGAACTTCCCGAGGAGATGTTGATCTCTCGAGTAGGTTAATTCCATGAGGAAATGTTGAACCTCCTGAGGAGATGAACTTCTTGAGGAAATGGCGAACTCCGCGAGGTGGGGTCGAAATGTTGAGCCTCACGCAGAGGTGAACTTTCTGAGGATACGACGAACTCTGCAAAGTGGGGTCGGGATGTTAATCCTCACAGTGAGGTGATCTTTCTGAGGAGATGACGAACTCAACGAGGTGGGGTCGAGACGTTGAACCTCACAAGAAAGTGAACTTCCTGGGGAGATGAACTTGCTGAGGAGACGAACTTCCTGAAGATATGACATACTCCACAAGGTGGGGTCGAGATGTTGAGCCTCACAGAGAGGTGAATTTCTTGATGAGATGGCGAATTCCGCGAGGTGGGGTCGAGATGTTGAGCCTCACAGAGATGTGAACTTCCTGAAGAGATGGCGAATTCTGTGAGGTGGGGTCAAGATGTTGAACCTCATGAGGAAGTGAACTTCATGAGAAAATAAGCAAGCACCCCTAGATTAGAAAAATAATTGTAAAAAACCTCTAGGGAATGTTTCAAGTTCCTTACTCTTATCTCCAAAATTCCGAAGAAAATAATGGGGAACAATTGATATGACATGAGTAATAAAACCCATTTAATATATTTAAGATTGTAACTGAAACGTTACAGCCATTATGAGGAACGTTTCGATGTGTTAATGTTATCTTATCAATCCACTACTATAAATAGACGTTGGTGGTCACTTGCCGATGTATGCTCTACTCTCTACTCTTATTGATACTCTACAGAATTTTCTACTGACTTGAGCGTCGGAGACTCTCCGGGGAGCATCCCGATCTCACCGTTTCTTGTGTTTTCAGGTCACAAGGTGACGTTCACGATTTCCTAGTTCTTCAAGTTTTCAACGTTATTGTTGTTCATTTTTTGAGGCAACAACAATTATTATGAACTATATTTTCGATATATATTTGATTTTTTTATCATTTAAAAAATTGAATGTATTATTATTATTTTAAAAAAAATCAATATAAATTTATAGAGTCAATAATACGTAGTTTCACCCAAAACTACGTAGTATTGACTCAAGTTTAAGTGTTTAACTCACACACATTGACACACACACGCACACCATACTCAAAAGGTCTACATCCACTCATGAATACCCAGCCTTTCAAGCCATCATCCCTCTCCACCCGCCGCACTTCCTCATTCAAACAGTCTAAACCCCAACTAAAGGTTTCTTGCTCTGTGACAATCCATTGATCAAGTATTACGATGTTTTTGTTGAAACATTTAAGAAAAAAATGACCAGGATACTCCTTCGAAGGTCATTATCATTTTGGATTCATCATCTCATGTTTAAATCTGTTACATCATATTTGAATGAATGAATAAAAATAACAATCGTTTCTTTTTATATTTAGTAGTAGCCATTATGTTGCAATTCGATTAGTACTTTTTTTTCCTAATCAGATTTGGATGAATGCAAAATCCAATCAACCAACATTTAAATTCAAGGAACCCATCTAAATTTTGTTCTTCTTTTAATTTGATAGAGCACCTAATAAAACAATATTATACAAGTTTATATAAAACAAGAAAAGAAAAAAAGATATTGGCAGTGTGAGAAAAATTGAACATGAAATTCTTTTACTATGAGAAGTTTCCATGTTAGTACTGGTGTTGCTGTGATTGATAAAGATGTAAGCCTGTAATGTCTTTGTCAAGTTGAGGACTGAGGTGTGTGTTGATGTGTTGGTCATGGGAAATCATGGTTATGGTCTGATGAAGAGGTGTTCATTAAAACCTGCATGAAGAGGTGTTGGTCTCATATTTAATCGAATGCAATCAAGGCGCAGGAACATATGTTCATACCAAGAAGATAATTGCCGAAACAAATGATGGCCACCACAACCTAAAGATAACATATTCATGTCATTTGTTTGTGCCATTAAAATCTGACTCATATGGTTGTCAAAAAAAAAAATCGACTCATGTGCAATCATCGTAGTGACAGAGGCAACAATATTATAATTACCACAAATGAATTAATTCCTCTATTGTATTGAAAAGTGTTTTTCATATTTATTGAAACTACAATTTTCTATAAGATTTGACCAACTTATCTTGAAAATATAAATTATTTTATTATTAACTCTGAAATTTTTCCCAATATTTTTAGGGTATCATAGAAATTTTGCATTTGAAAGTGTTTTTTATCCAGATAAATTTTAGCCAAATAGCAACACTCTTTGAGGAATTGTCGTCCTACGAATATCCAATACTACTCTTTTACTTTGGAAGTTATTTTCTGTATCAATAAAGTTTTTTTCTAAAAAAAGTTAAAATTAGTAGTTTTTTAATGATACTCTTTCTAATTAAATGTTGATCTTTTGTAAAAAGAAACAAAAATAATATGAAAATATATAATAGATGTAAAGAGTGGTTGAAATGCTTACGAAATTAAATCCTATCAATAATATTGAAGAACAGAGAGTACATTTTAACTCTCCAAATATAGATAGCTATAAAGTCACTCTCCATTTTACATATAAATTATTAAGAAGCCTCATTTTTTGAATTGACTATTTAAAATAAAGAATTTTTACTTTTCAAATAGTGCACTGAAATGCTCTTAAATCATTTTATTTCGGGAAAAAATGAATTGATTGTCACCAATTAGTTGACCAATTAAAACCTAATCTCAAAAAAAATTAAAAAAACCATATATAGTAATGATTTAATTTAAAACTAAACGGGATACATTTGAGGTGGTGAGTGATTGGAATATGAAGGCGAAATTGGAGGGGTGAAGCTATGAATTCGGAAGGCTAAAAACTAAAGGACAAAAGGAGTTCCATCGTAGCTGGATCAGAATGGGAATAACTGTGATTGCAAAACAAAAGTGCCCACTTCTTTTAATTGAAAGGACTTCTGCTACCTTAATATTATTGTGCCCAAATTCAGTACCCCAAAAGATTATTTGGTGGTAGACCCTCCTCTCCTCGCCATTCCACACGAGAGAGAGAGAGAGAGAGAGAGAACAAAATTAATTTTAGAATTAGACCTAACCTAATGCAATTAATCTGCAATTCAGTTTGATTAACAATTGTTTCCAGTGGCTTCTGTTGCAGTTCAAAACATTTATGTACTCACTAAAACAAGTTTTTATAGACATCCACCTTGTTCCTTTTAGCCAAGGCCTAGAAGAGGAGGCAGTATTACCACATATGAACATGCAAAACCTACATAGGAATCGTCTATCAGTGAGAGTACAGGAAGGTGGAAGATCGTGTCAGTTCTCAATAGACACGTGAGGGTGTCGAAGGAAGTTGGTTGGAGTGAGTCTTGACAGTTCACTTCACCTCTACACTTTGATTCGAGGCAATATCATGTGTACTGAAGATTTTCCAAATCCAAACATGGCCCATAAAGAAAGGATCTGCTTCATCAAACTGGTCCAATTGGCACACAGCACCTAGCTTTTAAAAGCACCAGCACATACCGGGCATTGAAAGATCTCAGGCTAAATCTTTATATTGCTTACCCCATTCGAATTTCGAAGTCAAATATATGCAAAATCATGGACGTGGAGGTGAACCTGAACCTACCAGAAAATACCAGGCAGGAAAACTTCTACATTACACCCGTTCGTCAGTGGAATCATATTATTTCTACCCAAAGGAATCAGTTTCAAGAGTCAATTTGATCTCAAATGACTTAATTCCTTGGCATCATCCTAGACATTGAAACAAATTTTTATGCTAAAAAGAAAGACAGCTATCAAAACTTGAAAATGGCAGCTCCGCCGGACGGCTTCGAAGCAAAAACGTAGAGCCCACGGTCGTTCTTACTGATCACTCCTTTGTCTATCCTTGACTGGAAAAACTTCTCCTGGTAATAATAAAAAGGACATCAGTATCCGCAGTTAATACATTTGCTTGTTGAAATGGAACAAAAGTTTGTATATTACCTTCAAATTAAGGATGAACTGTGGGACAATGGCCTCTTTCACTAGAGCAACTGCACAACCGCCCCACCCTGCTCCTGTTAGCCTTGCCCCTAAAGCTCCATGATCCTGACAAATCTTTACGAGTTCTTCCAACTCCGGGCAGCTAGATGCAAACACAGTTGAGAAGAGTAGAAGCAATTAGCCCCTTGCATAGTGGCACAGAAAATCATTTGCCAACAAATTCTAAAAATATAACATACATACCTGCACTCATACAAAACACTGCAGCTGTAGTGACTGTCATTCATGAGATCACCCAGCTTCTTTAGCTTGTCATCATCACTGAAAAATAATCCTTGGGAAGTTATACCACAGGTCTTTGAACTAAAGAGTTTTCTTAAACCAGTAGTAAAAGTTATAGAGCATATCCTAATAACAGTAACCAAACATAAAAGACACGCTAAAGAAAAAGAGTAAGAATTCCAGGAAAAGAAATATGGATAATTTACAGTCAATTTGAGCACACCTCAAATTTGATGATACAGCTTCTTTGAAAGCATATACTCGTTTGGCTTCAGAGTAGACATGAGCGGCCCTCTGCAAAAGAGGATGAAAGTGAAATATAATTATAGATGGTCCACATTTATAAAAAAGGGGAAATAAAGTGAAATTAAATTAGAGATGGTCCATATCTATAAAAAAAGGGGAACCACAATTTTTTATTATACCCTAAATCCTAAATCAGACTTCATTCCAATCTGATCAAGCAGACAGATGAAAAAATAGGCCAAAAATTTAAGGAAACTACAAGTTGATGAAGAGAAATACTTGATGTAACTTAAAATGCTTGGCAACTTTAAGCACATCTAAAGAAGAGGGAGAACTGCTGAAGATGGACAATAGACTTTCTTCTGTAATTTGCTCAATATCTTCAGCAGCATATGGCTCCTCTTTCAAAAGTTCCTACAGCGAACAAGGAACAGTGACGATTATGAACAAAAAAATGATATAATGCAAAAGTAGGTGTATCAAAGCATAGTCATGAAAAACCATCCAACATCATTATATCAGGGCATAATCACGCTAGAATATAGTTCTTAACAACAAAAACACGAGTAATATGTACCTTAACAGCAACCCCAGGGTCAGAAGAATCATGGCTGCCAGCAAATGATACACACAACCCTTCAACATCAGAAAGAGTTTTGACTTTTGAAATAGCTTCGTTTGGTTTCATTCCCAGCTTTATCCCAAGTATAATCTAAAAAAGATTTCTTTTACTATGAGTTTAGTGCAAGCAAAACGAGGATGTTTCAGCAAATAAAAAAATATAAGTAGAAATATATTTCTTTAAGGAAAAAATTATACTGACAGCAGCTAATCGACACTCAACAACTGTTATTGTAATTGGTAGCAGCAGTAACTGCTTTCTGAGACTCTGCCAATGAATGAGCTATAACAAAAGTCCCACCATCAGGAAGTTGGACATCCGTTGCACGAATTGGATTAAAATCAATAAGCTCTGCAAATCCTGGTTTTGCCATGATAGATATTGCCTACAAAGCCAAAAAAAAAAAGGATTTCCTAACAAATATAGGGCATCAAAAGCATAATGGAAAACGGCATTTCACAAACCACAGAAACCTATCCCAAAGGTACTTCCCAGAAAATTATTACAACAAGGAAAATTTTTTCACGGTTGGTCACATTAGAATCAAATAGTAAGAAAGAACATGGGCAATTGATGACTGATGTAACCTGGTCCATTCCTCCAGACTGTGTTCCAATATGCCTTTCACACTCACATGTCAGTTGCGCAAGTTCTTCCTGATCAAGAGAAAAATAAGTGTTGGACAATTACATGTCATTTAAATAGAAATAACTATAATCAGTGCATAATCAGCGTAAATTATCAGCTCCAGTAATCTTAAACAAAAATATAATCATACCAGTATCAAGCTATCAACCAAATGTCACTCCTCATCATAACAAATAAAGGTCAGCAATGTCTAAAAGCTTTATACCTTCTGAAACTTCACACCTAAAGCAGCCATAATAGCAATTGTAGAGGAACAAACAAAATCCTGCAGAGCTTGATAGACCAGAACCTACATCAACCAAACAAAAAAGTAAACAATTACCATTCACTTTCCAGTAATTATTATTCAAAAAGCTCAATAACAATTGAAAATCATATCACCTGTTGGCACAGTTCCATCAACAACAATGTCAAGACCCACCGGCTCACCAACATCCACTCCCCTAGATTTAGCATATTCATAAAACCCTTTGTATCTGCAGACATAATAATATTTTTACTAAATATTAAATTAAAAAATAACCAAAAATTACTGAAAAATAATTCAAAAAAACTAAAATTCGATACTAACCCACAGATGAAATAATGGCCCCATCTATGGTTTTTCAAGTCAATTTCCTGATCAGGCTTAGCTGGATATGTACACAATGTGTACTTACTGTCATTAACGTTCGCAATTTTTATCAACTTCTCAGCCTCTCCGGCGTCGTGTTTACGGATAGCGACAATTGTGTCTTGGCGTATAGCCATGGGCAACACCGAGTAACCCTCATAATCTATGTGTTCTCCAATCAAGTTCACTCTTCCTACAAGTCACTGTCACAATGATTTCACTTTCAATTCAACTAAACTCAATTTCAGTTATTCGTGAGAGCCATATTTTACCGGGAGATCGAGCGTAGACTTCAGGAGGGTGACCAAAAACTTGGATGAATTTGGATTTCAATGTGTCGAACCGAAGCTGGGCTTCTTCGAGCTGAGATCCTTGGCCGTAAACCGGTTCGAGAGAGGTAAAAACGGGGATTGATTTTCCATCTTTTTGAGCCATCCGATCGTTGGAGTTGACGGAAAGTTGGTTGGTTGCTTGCTTTTCACCGATCACCGCAAAATTAACGGAATTTAGAATTTGTATTGATTGAGTTGTAACATGACAAGAGGCTACTTCGTTTCAGCTTTATATTCTGCTCCTTTTCCTTTTGAAATAATTTCGAAACTTGTGGTTAAAAAATGATTTTTATATTTTATTTTCTTTAGATTACGTGTGTGTGGGTGTGCGCGTGTGTTTTGGCATTTATTTAATAAAGAAGATTAAATAAAGGAATAGATTCGGATAAATGATTGCCTTGCTCTGTTGCTAGTGATGTGACAGAGGAAGTGTCTTGTAAATTGAGGTTAAGTTTTATCCTAATTATCAGCTTAATTATAGGATACTCCTAACCGGTCACTGATTACATAATATCTTGGCTTTGAAATCAAATGCAAAATTATGACTCAATTCTTTGAATTTTTTAAAAAACTCTACCTAATTCTATTCATTTGTCATTGACTTATAATAATTAAAAAAATAATACCATTCAAGAAGACCGAGAGTGCATTAACTTGACATGTCTCTCTGTCAGCTTTAATTTAAAAGAAGCTTAATTTTTTTTAAATTAATATAAGTGCAATTTATCCGTATTAATGAACACTCCATGATATTAATAACAAATCTATTTTTCCATTCCATGTATGTACATAGATTAGCAGATGTGTCTTTGATTATTGAAGATCATGATATATGTTTATTAAATTAGTTTAATGTGCTTAATTGTTATAGAAGAACTAAATAAAACTCCTTGCTTAAGTTGGACAGCACAAAGTCACTCTCAATGCTTGAAAACACGAGCATGAATTGGAGCATCTGTTCATTAATCTCATAATGGGAGAAAAGTGTGTGTTGATTTTGGGAATAAATAAAGGGAGGGGGGGGGAACCAAAAAAGAAACGTGGGCCGAGTCAAGTTTGGGCCTACAAAGAGGCGTGGCGCAAGACTATGAGAGCCCATGGTCTGCTAAAACCTTGTATTGTATACCGTCCGATGTGAAAATGGTGCGCAATATCACATCCTAGGAGTGTCCACACCAAAAAAAAACCCACAGCCTCGCTCCCAAACTAAAAGAACCGTTAGTTCGTTACTTCAAGAACAGAAGCATTATTTAAAGAAACAAGAGGGCAAAAGCAGTCAACAAAAAAAACCAAGAACTTATTCCAATCCAATCCAGTCCACGATGGAAGAATCAATGCGAGCAATCTTCATTCCGACGAACTCCTGGTATCCTCCGGGAACTGACATCACAGAAGACGACGACGACCTATATGACCTTCCCTTCCTTTTCTGTACGTTCCTGGTTCGGTTCTTTGACGATTACGTGGACGTCCTTGTCACTCCCTTTGCCGACGTTGCATCCGAGTGGTTGGACGATGTTTTTTCTGATGTTCGTATGATCTATGAGACTCGCCAACTCGTAGTCGGCGTCGGAGTGGAGTACAAACGCGGTGGAAATAAATGGCGCAAGTCTCCCGCCACCCTCCACCTCAGCATCGGAAGGCAATGCTTAATCTTCCAACTCTGTCAGTGCGACGCCGTTCCGGAATCCCTCCGCGCCTTTCTTTTGGACGAAAATATTCATTTCGTGGGGATTTTTGAGGATATACATCGGGTGAGGCGTAATTTATTGATGTTCAGGTATTCCAACGCGGAGAGACTGGAAATTAACGGTAGGTTTGTCAATTTGAGGGACATGTTGTTTGACAAATACGATAGGATTCTTGATACGATGGAGAGTATTGTGGAGGAAATTTTGGGCCACAAGGGAGAGAATTTGGAGAACATTTTTTGTGGGAATAATTGGGAAAAACAACATCTCAGTTATGGGCAGGTTCTGAAAGCATGTCTCAGCGCTTATGTTCCTTATAGGGTCGCCAAAATGGAACGTGCTTGGGGGTACATTCCTCAGTTGATAGAGTAACATTTTGCCAGTTCCTGCTTCTTCATTCTTATTTGGGGATTCTTGATTCTTGAAGTTGAATTACAGATTCAAATTTGGAGTTCGTTTTCTAGGCTTAGCTACGATTTATTGGTAGGGTTTCATTGCCTTTTTGAGTCGGTTAGTGATCTCATGTTGTAGGGTGAGATACCTTTGGCGGGAACTGTCAGTGATTTTAGCCTTATTTTCTTGAATTGTTTAGTAGGGAAATACAGAAGATAATGCAGTTTAATTACTTCAATGAATACAATGTCAAAAGCACATCTATATTTTCTTCTTATTTTATCTTATTGCTAGTCCTCTTTTATTATTCTTATATAATTAATCATATATTGTACACGGAAAATAATTATTATAAGTATCGATATTTATCTCTGAAATTGAGTTAAGTTTTATTTGCTCTATTTAAGTTAATTAAACAACTAAATCAATTATTGTTATGTTCGGCTAAAAATTTTCTTGAAAAAGCATATTAATTAACAAAAGAAACGATTTCAAACTACGACGGGTGAAAAAAAGGAAAATTTCTATCAAACCAAATGTTCGCCAGACATTATGTGCACTACTATTATACTGTTTATATAATTCGAAATGTGGTGGAGCCAAAGTTTTTGTTGAGCGCAATGACAGAGCTAGGTGCATCAGCATTCTGCGAACTTCCAGAGTATTCTAGTTGACTCTACCTTTTTTGTTTCATCTTCCGTCTCTTCTTTTTAAAATCGATCCCATCTTAACCAGATTCTGATTTCGGCAATAGTTGCAACACAATTCCAACCTTCGCAAATTTCTCTTGGATGAAAATGTCAATTTCGTGGGGATTTTCGACGATATAGATTGCGTGAGGCATAATTTATTAACGTTCATGCTACCCCAAACTTATGGCCGAATTGAATTCCACGATGGGTTTTTAGATTTGAGGAGGGATATCATGTTGTTTGACAAATATGGGAATACCCTTCAAAATGCATAGTTGGAGAGGATTGTGGAGGCGATCTTGGGCTATAAGGGAGTGAACTTGGAGATGATTTCTTACGGCAAGAACTGGGAAAGATGACAGCATCTTGGTTATGGGCAGGTTCTTAAAGCTTATCTCGACGCTTATGTTCCTCACAAGATTGCCAAAATCGAAAGCGTTTGGTTGTTGTTCCTGACTTGACACAGTAACAATTTGCCTATTCTTCTTTTTGGATTTTTGATTCTTGAAATTGAATTAGAGATTCAAAGTTTTAGTATATTTTTCAGGCTTAGTATGAATATTCTTTCTTTACTTGGAGTTAGACACCTTTGGCGGGATAAGTTGTTGCTAAGTGATAATTGCCATTAATGTTAATTTTCAGTGATTGATCGAAAATCCTGATATTAGCTCTGTTCAATTCAGGTTTGGTAGGCTTCATCCTGTTGATTTGAGTGGGCATGGCACGTACGTGGCGAAAAATGTTTGTTGTTCAAGTGATAGTTCTTTTTATCTTTTATAATAATAAAGTGATATGTTTTGGATTTTTTTGGATGGGAAATACAAAATACGAGCGCAATTTATGATCTGTCTTAATGAACAGTCCATGATATCAATAACAAATCTATTTTCCCATTTCATCTATGTATATAGATTAGCACATTTGTATTTGATTATTGAAGATTGAGATATGTGTTTATTAAATTAGTGTAATGTGCTTAATTGTTATAAAATAAATGAAACTCCTTGCAATATGCATTGACAATAAAAAAACACCAAATATACCCATTAAGTTATGCAGCAAAAAGTCACACTCTATGCTTGAAAACACAAACATTAATTGAAGCATCTATTAATTAATCTCATAATGACAGAGTAGTGTATATTGATTTTGGAAATAAACAAAACAAAACAAGTGCGTTGACTTATGCTGGCTGAGTCAAGTTTGGGCACTTTGGCTTTTACACAGAATCATGGAACAAAAATATGGGAGCCCGTGGTCGGTCCAAAGTCCTAACCTTAAATACCGTCCGATGTGGAATGGTATCTTATGCGCAATATCACACCCTACAAATTACGATTGTTCGCACCATCGCCTCGCTCCGAACTATATAACCGTTAAAAACGAACTAAAAGAAAAGTATTAAAAAACGTAGGAGCGATTTAATTGAGAAAATTTTTCATTGTTTTCTAAAAAATTAAAAAACAAGAGATGGAGAAATGAAAAAATTGTTAAAAAATTGATTAGCAAACATGTTTTCTAAATATTTTTAATTTTTAGAAAATAAAAACAAAATAGAAAATAGAGAACAAAAAACGGTTTTTTCACCTAAATATAGTCATAGTTTGTACAATTCATTAAAGAAACAAAGCAAGAAAGAAAGCAAAAAAATATTTTCACTTGATCATCGGAAATCAACTATCATCAATGGTGGATCTAGAACTAAATCCACTTGGGGTTCGATGACGAACAAAGTCATAGTACAAAAATTGATATTGTATATTTATATAATATATTTTAAAATGAACAACTATAAAAGAAAAATATGTTATATATAATATGTCAATATCTCATATAATAATACTATAAATATATGTAATATACCTTAAATAAACCATAAATGTCTCTTATATATGTATTATATTTTATCAAAGCACATAATCGGCAGGGGTCACGACAGACTATCATCCGAATGAGTTTTACGTTCCAGTATACCCCAATCCACCATGGCCCGCCTAACATTACAACATGACTTCCCATGATGTTCAACTAAATGTAGTTGTCACCAGGGACGAAGCCAGAAACTCTTGGATGTGGGGGCAGACTTTTAAGAAAAATATTTTGTGTCGAAACATATGTCGATATTAGAGTACGATAAAATTACATTGAAAATAATTAAAAATATAAAAAACGAATACAAATCAAGCTACACTCGTGTTTGTTATGAGATAATTGATTCCTACGATTATCCATATTTTGAAAATACTGCAAAATGATTTCGTTGTCAATAGTAGCGAATATCTCTTTCTCGATGTATACCACCAAACTATCATTTAACCATTCATCTCCCATTTTATTTCGCAAATGTGTCTTCATAGTTTTCATAGTAGAAAACACCCTTTCAACATATGCGATAGCAATGGGCAGGAGTAATGCCAATTCAATCTGACGATAAACCATTGAGAAAAGTCTATCTTTCTTAGTTTCAACCATCTTCTTTGCCAAACTCCTCAAATCTTCAATATCAGAGAACCTCTTATCCCTTTTTACATCACTTAAAAAAGTTTTAAGTTCTTGTGAAATCAACATAAGCTGAATAGATGAAAAGTGTTCTGGATAAAGATGAGCAAGACGAACAAGCTTACAAAAGTCGAAGTTAGAGAACCCATTCTTTGGATCAAGACATGCAATGCAATCAAGTAACTCTGTGCTTGCTTTAGAAAAACGATGAATCATTTCTTGCAGAATTGAATCAATAACCTCACATTCCACCAAAAGTAATTTAATTAAGTAATGAGCAAAATTTAATTAAAAAAAGTATATTAAAGTCATAACTTTTTTTAATTACCTCGCAAAAAATTTCCACGCGATAATGATGATAGTGAGTGATGGTTTTTCCGTCCCTCTTTAGACGAGTGTGTCTTGGGACTATATCTTCCATATTAACAACTGGAATTTCATTAGCTTGACAAAAAGTCTCCACTTCTTTCACTAAATCATCCCATCCAAGTTCTCTGAAATTTTGCAAGTCATCTTTCAAAGTTCTGATCAGATTAATAGCATTCAAAATGTCTTGGTCCTTTTCTTGTAAAATTGTAGATAGATAGTTTGTCATCCCCAGCAAATGTTTCATCAATATCATAGAAAAAACAAACTCATAACTCTCTATTTTTTGGAGACAACCCGGACTTGAGCTCCTGATTCTAGTTCAGTGCCATCATCCCACACATTTTTAGGAACCTCTATCACTGAAGGCCACATATCTATAAGGTGAACTATTGATAGATAGTGGGATCCCCATCGAGTATCTCCTGGTCTATGCAAAGAAGTTTCTTGATTTTTGCCTATACCAGAAATGAGTTCTCCATTTTCAAATCATTCTACCTTTCTGTCATGTTCTAACTGTCGAAATTTATCTGCCCTTTTACAAGATGATCTATATATATTCACAATCATACAAAGGTAATTAAAAAAGTCACAAGTATATCGATTCGCCTTGCATACAACAACAATTATCAATTGGAGTTGATGTGCGAAACAATTGGCATACTAGGCAGAAGGATTTTCCTTCAAAATAAGTGACTTTAAACCATTAAATTGGCCTCGCATATTTGACGCACCATCATATCCTTGACCTCTCAATCTCAACAAAGATAAACCATATTTAGCAAACAAAGAATCAATACCCTCCTTCAAACATTTTGCCGATGTCTCCATCACGTGAACCACACCTAAAAATCGTTCTATTGCTTCCCCATGCTTGTTCACATATCTAATAACAACAACCATTTCCTCTTTCGCTAAGCAATCACGAGCCTCGTCAAGCAAAAGTGAAAACGACCTATCGCCAATGTCACTTAATATTGCAAGTGTGGTTTCAACAACACACACATTTACCATATCCTTCTGAATTTGTGGAGAGGTCATTTGATTGTTGCCTGAGGCATTCTTCAAAACAACATTACCAACCTCTTCATTTCTTAAACTATACCACTGTAACAACTCCAACAAATTTCCCCTACTAAGTGAAGCGACTGACTCATCATCTCCCCTAAAAGTCATACCTTGAGTTAAAAGAAAATGAATGACATCAAGTGTTACTGTTAAACGAATGCGATAAGCATCTTCCTCTTTTTGATTTTTTTCCTCTAACAATATAAGCCTTACTCTGTTTTATTTTTAAAATTCTCAAAATCTATTCTTGCTTTATTGTGTGCACTACTAGTCTAACCATCATGCTCTCTAAATCTCTCTGGCCCTTTTTTCCAATTGGAAAATCCATTTGTTGTAAACGCTTCATCCCCCGGCACCGAAAATGCACGCTTAAAAAAGAAAACACCAAAACAATAAGCGACGTCCTTTGATACACTATATTCCAACCAATCAAATTCTTTAAACCAAACATCCCTGAAACCTCTGTTATCTTTTCCATACTTTTTCTTTAGAAAATTATGACCGTATGGTTGACAAGGACCTTTTGACACATATTCTCTTCGTATACGGTCTCGAATATTTATATCAAAACTATCAATTGGTCTACGTAATCCAGGATCAACAACAATATCATTTTCATTAATAACTACCTCATCCGGATTAATTTCCACTTCAACATTCATATTCAAAATATTTGCATCCGGAGTTTGTAACGGTTGTTTAACAGTATGTGATTCAACTGAACTTTTAAGCTTTTTTGAACTTTTAAGCCTTTTTGAAAAATACTTCTCCATTTTATTTTTATGAACAACAACCTATCAAATTAATCATAAATAAATATTTAAGTCCAATTAAAATGCAAAACAAAAAAAAACAACAATTCAACAATTAACAATTCTAAAAAATTCACAATTCAAATATAAAATAATAATTGTCAACTAATTATCAATTCACAATTAGAAATCTTAATTGGCTAGTCAATAATCCAACTAATTCAATTTAAAAACCTAACAATTAAAAACCCTAATTAATTAAAATTAAAAGGAAAAAAAAAAGAATATAACGTATATAGTTATATGAGTCAATTTGAAATAGAAGTAGACACCACCAAAGCTGTTGGCTGAAAATCAACAAAATAACAAACCCTCATTAGTGTATCATTAACAACAATTAAAAGAAAAAACAAGAAAAGAATAAAAATTTCAAAATCAACAGCAATACTGCAACAATCAACAATTTTTTGGTAAGCTTTCAAAACCTGTTCTCTCTCTCGCTTAAACAGTTAATAATTTTTTGTCAGTGAGGACTGAGAGTTTCAAACTTTCAGAGGCTTGTCGAAGCTGAAGCACGAAGCTTACCAAGATGCGGCGATGGCTTAGCGGACGGCGGAAGCAGGAGATCGAACTGTCGTCTCTTGTCTAGAAGACTGGAACTGTGGAAAACTGAAACGAAGGAAGAAAGCGAACGACGACGTTTGAGCGAGAGAGAGAACATAGATGAGAAAATAAAACTCGGTCACTGTGTTGTGGTTTGCAGCTGGCTTTTGTCCAAAGAGCTTTAAACGAATGACGCGTCGTTTGCTAAAGCTCTGTTCTTTTTTTTTTTCAACCAGGGCGAAACGACGTTGTTTTGTCCTAGTTGGAAAAAATAACAACAAAGTTATAGAGGTCCAGGAATTTACAGAGCATCTGAGAGGGGATGGGGGACGATGGCTTGGGTGGGGCAGAGGTCGGGGGTATAAGGGTTCCTCTGCCGGCGGTGAGGGTGGCCGCCCCCACCTGCCTCCGTCCCTAAATGTAATGGCAGAGTTTTTATTAGATTTTTATGTTAAAAACCATTCAAATATGAATTTCAATTTTTTATATTATTATATACCTTTAATATTTATTAATGCCTATTCTTTTTAAGTATCATCTTAAAATTATTGGCATATTATTATTTTTTAGATTAACTAAGTATGTTTATACAACAGGTAAACAGATACTATGTGAATAAACGGGTACGAATAATAATTTTTGTGTACCTTAATAATTTAACAATCTATCATATATTTTGTGGTATTAATTTATAGACTATCTAATATATTAAAAACAAATACCATGAGTGGAACACAAATCTTAGGATATACGTGGTTTAAAAAATTATTAGGGTATACACACATATATATGTATTGCATGATCTGTAGTAACTTAATGAATCAAACTTGCAACTTATAGATAATAAGACCATTGTTAATCTCACCTACTTTAATGGCAGTGCTTCATTTTTTTTTTTGTTTTATGTATATTTTTGCCTTCTTTCTTTCATTCTTTGCAATGACTTGACCAAAAAAAATAAATGTATCGATATTATAATTGATTTTCCTTTTGTTAATTGGTCGCTTTATGCAGTAAACTAGCATTATTTTTCAGTTCAACTCTTCAGATTCAACAATCTTTACTTTTTCCGAAGCAAATATATATTAGTGCAGAAAATTATGCCATGACAATAGCAATGCATTGAATATTGGAATGAGTAGGGTGTTATTATGTAGATTTTTCTCAAATTAGTATTTTTGACCAACCAAACTTACAAATTTCATTGGCAATGACTTCCAAATCAATGGAATGGAAAGAAGAACAAACACCTCCGGGTGGCCGAGCGGAACGGGGTATGTTGACTTCAGTTCGTGAAGCGGGTTCGAGACGTGAGAGCTGCGTAAGTCCGGAATTATCCGGTTGTCACTCGGGCCCTTGTCGCATTGAGCTGGGTTGTTCAGGTTCGGCCCGCTAGTCTTCGGTGAAGTGTTACGGTGACCACACCCGTGTACGAGCTCAAGTCCGTGCATAGTGTCAGCTATGGCTCAAAGAAACATTCCGTAGCGGAGAGGGTACCTTCCAGTTTAAGCCTGCATGGTAACGCCCAACAAAAATACGTCACCTATCGATTGTCCATACCTCTTCTTTTTTCAGAAAAAAAAAAAAGAAGGAAGAACAAACAGATATATGCGGGGATCCCATTTTTTTAAAAAAAATAATATAATAAAAAAGTTGTTCCAAGTTCAAATGTTGAAGGGAGAGGCGACTATTTCAAGCAATGGGGCTTACTCAATCTTTTGAATAGTCTAAGTTTGATGACTTCTAACCATTAGTAATCGGTGATTTTAAATATTATCCAAAATTCATCTACTAAAGAGAATGATGGACTACGTCATGCCGTACAGGAGTATCTCATTTTGATAATTGTTCAATTTTAATAATGTTTATAAATCTTAAATTATGGCTTTACTATGTTGGGTCATGCATCATCATCATTTTTTTCAAAAGAAAAAGTCACTTGGAAGCGAAGTGGGGAAAAAAAATTGCATAAATTGTAGAGATGATTGGATAACATTGACGCGTGCAAGGATAATTAAGAAGATTGCAAGATTAGATACTTGTGACAACAGAAATACTCCTGAACAAAATATTATTCAAAATTATGAGAAATTGACTTTGTCAAACTTTTTTTTATAAAAATTCATCTACTAAAACATATGAATGACGAATTTCATAATTAATCACCCAAAGTCTTTTTAGGGGAGATAGACTCCCTTCCTATTTGACCACCAATGGCGGAATCAAATTATTGAACAACAATTCAATCCGTTTTGGACCATCCAATCTTTTTTTTTTAACTTTTGTTGACTTTGAGAAAGAGACAAAAAAAAAGAGAGAGATGTTTAGTGAAAAGTAGAGTGATATAGGATTTCAAAATAGAGTATAATGATAGTATTAACAATTAGAAATGAATAATTTAATAAGAGAGAATTTAATAAAATATTTATGTGACAATTTAGAATGCTCTTAGACTTTCCATTATAATGACTTTTTTTTTTACTTTTATTTAATTAAGCATGTCTAATTACAAGAGAGAGAAAAACTACACATTTAAACTTTTTTTTTTACCTCCTAGGAGGTCGTCCAACGTTAGGGGCGTTGTCCCGTGCACGGCCCGAGTTCGAGACACACCAACTCTCCCTGTAGTTGCTCCGAATATCCCCGTCGGTATATCCCTTTGCTGACTCTTAGCAGGTGTCATGATAAGGCTCCCTCGATTATCACTGAGCAAAGCGACATTCCACAGCGGAAAGTATTTGACGGCATAGTCACGCCTAGTAGTAGTATACTACTACCGGTAGCCCTCAACTCCCCTTTTATCCACTCATTGCTAATTTAAAAGTTTTGGGAAATTATGTATGGCATGACTAAACACAAGTTTTTTTGTCTCAATTCAATACAGATTACAAACGATTTCTACTAATTTACTAAAACAATTTCCTAAAAATAGTTTTTAAAGTAATGAAAAATTAATTAACTGAATTGAATTTAGACAAATAAACTTATCTAAATTTAAGTCATTAAACATTACTCAAAAGCTTTTGTTTCTTAATTGTAAAAGTATTTTATACTTCTTCGCATGTTTCTAACGTGAGAAAAATTCAATGATTATGAAAATAGTGAAAAAAAATTTACTATACCAAACTTAATGAAAAGATTATAAAAGGTTAAATAGGTTTAGCGTGTTAAAAAAATCTATTAAAGAACTTATCAGAAAGAAAAAGTGGAAACCTTAATTTTAAGGCTTTAGATGAAAATATAGTTAGGCTTTGTTTATTGTTCATGGGACATGGACCTATCCGATCCGCTATAGTTAGGGCCTTGTTTCATCTTCACCCTTCCTTTTCTGGCCCAGTTTTGTGCTTCAGATTTCGGAACTGAGGAATGTCAAATTCATTATTGTTTTTTTAGTCTTGTTAAAAGAAATGTTGACTATTATTAAATACTACAATAGAGTAGTACAGACACTACTCAAATCCAAATTAATCGAATGTAAAAATAACTTGTATTTTGTCCTACCATGGCTTTCTCCAGTTAAGCATTGACATGAACTAAGTCCAGTTCGAATACTGAAACAGAGTTGTAGGAAAACAATAGATAAGAAACAACCCTTATATCTCAACAAATACTTGCTTAGTCAAGATTTGTAAGTGACTCAAATTAAGCTTAAGAGCATGTTTGGTTCAGGGATTTGTCAAGGAATAGAATCCCAATTCCACATGGAATCGGTATACACAAGTTCTTTTCTTTGCCGTAGTGTTTCTGCTTTATTAACTCAAAATGTCCGCATACAAAATGGATTGGATTTGAGAAGTTGGATTAATAATCCAATCCAGGGGCATACCCCTTTTTACATAATGTGGCCACAACATCAGTCAAACTATTGGCTTGTCCAGCACCAGAGTTATTAAGGGTTCGCCGGAGCTCCGCCCCTACCGCCACCTCCTCTCCTCATGCCGTCGCCAATCAAAGGAGAGGAGGAGCCCGCGAGCAGAGAGACAACAGAGAGAGAGAGAGAGAGAGAAGTGGAAGAAGAGGCGCGCTGTGAAGAGAAGCAGCCTGCGACGAGTCTAGTGTTTAGAAACCTGGTGACTCTGTCATCAAAATTATGCTTAGGAAACCTCCCAATTTTGTGAAAAGTATAATTCCAGTACTTGGCTCGTGAGAATTTGTAAAAAAGTCCCTAAAAGTTGCTATCAAGTATCAATTCCGAAATTTCAGTCTTTTTCTCTTTCAGCCGCTGTTTAACCTGAATCCTTGTTACGCCACTAATCTCTTGCAATAGCACAAATGCTAGCATAATGAAAACTCCCAAAAGGTTAGAAAAAATTGGAGTATGCATCTATTCAAGCTTTAACACAATCATTAACACCACAAGAGTGGTGTCGTTCTCCAATTCTCACACCACTTCTTGTTGAGCTGCAAGTGCACGGTTATCCAAGTAGTAAAAATATCATTTCTACTAGAACTATGGATTTATCAACTAATCAATTTAGATTGAATTTGTTTGAGTGAATAAAGTTTAGTGATTAATAAAATCAGAAAAAAAAGCATAAACTAAAATTCAAATAATGCTTAGCAAACAATCAATATCACAAACAAGGAATTAACACTATCCATATTCCTTCTTAGTCTTTCTAATGGGTTTAATGATGCTAAGGCTCTAGATATCCAATAATTTTAGTTATCCTCTCTCAAGCAATAACTAACTACCGAATTAGTTAACAAGAGTGAAATTATAATATCTCAATTACTAATTCCAGCTCAAGTTATGTCAACTGATGCATTAAGCAATCCTTCAAGCAAATAGTTAATCCTCACGATCTCTCAATGATTTTTAACTAAACCGATGTTTATAGGTCTATTATGCATCAACTCTCATTGTTCACATAACACAAGTAATCTAATTCAATTTCTCAATCGTAATTAGAACAAGTAATTCAATAAACATCGCAAATCTTAATATTAAACCCAAAAGATTAACATAGAAGAAATGCTTCAAGAGTTAATTCCTATAAAAGATTTA
>CAODLS011911399.1:0-23623 GCA_948243855.1 Flueggea neowawraea
TTAATGTTGAATGGCCTTAATTTGTGATGAATAAGTCCAGGAAATGTTGTTGTGGTAATCTAGCTCTGGTAGGCATGAAGGTTATAGTCTAGAATCAATTTTAGAAGAGAATAACAGGCTTTAGAATTTTACTGGGTTTACGGTGAGTGGCTGCTTGGATTGTTCCTCGAAAGCATAAAACTGACATGTTTGTATTGTCATCTGCAAGAGTATTTCCTTACCAAGGAGATTGATCGGATGTAGCTTCTCAATTTCATATTGTTTCGGTGACATTGTTGTGTTCATTCTTTTGTGCTTCAACATGGACATTATTTTCTGTCTGGTATTGTTGGCCTGTACAACTTCTCCATTTCGCAAACAAGCAACTCAATTTTTCATACTTTTAGAATCGGTGAACTGTAACTCCACCCTTAGCGTTCGCTCTAGTCCTTCACAATTTGATTTGTTGAGTTCTATGACTTTTATATTTGATCATTCAGAACGATATTGGTTTAGCCTGTTAAATTTATCACCATATTTCTTTTTTTCTGACATCTTTCTTGCTTGAATCCTCATTTCTGTAGTCTTTTTATCTTTTCAGTTCCAGTTCGTGGTCTACACAAATCCTTGGTCACAAGCTTTTTATCTTTTTATCTTTTCAATGCTAAATTTTTAAAGATTATACTGGATGAGATATGATACAAGCTTTGGATATAGCTTGGTTGTATTATGATTCATAATATGCCCTGAAATGGGTGGTGCAGATGATATGTTGCTACATAAACTGTCAGTGGTCACAAAGGGCAGCAGTATCGCCGTCCGTTGGACTTCCGCCCGCCGTTGATCACCGCCGGCGACCTCATGGTGCCCCCTCCGTGAAACTTTGTCTGGCTCCGTCCCTGCACCAAACCGTCACCCAACTCCGACCCCCACTGATTCGGTCCTAACCTTTCCACTTTTTGCATTTTATTTTTCTCCTCTGTTGATTCGTTATCTTCATAGAAAAGAAAGAAAATAATCAGTAGAGAACAAAACGCTTACAAAGAAGAAAATAGAGAACCAGAGAAGAAAACATTCGTTAAAAAAAAAAATTGAAGAAAGGAGTTCAAGAATAAAAAAAGAAGAGAACCTTGTGTGCGAACCGAGATACGACGACGCGATCCAGATCCGATGACGCGGAGAAGGACAGATTGGAGGCGGAGAAGACAGATCTGGTGGCGGGAGAGAGCGAGGACGGGCAGAGGAGGAAGACGAGAGAGAGGAAGGAGAGAGGAGGAGAGGGAGAACGCCGAGACGACTAGGAGAGGGAGAGAAAGCGGAAGACGAGGGTCGAGCAGCAGCGGCGACGGAGAAGGACGGTATCGAACAGGAGGAAGACGAGGGAGAGCTGAGAGAGAAAGAGGAGAGAGAAAAAAAAGAGAAACTGACCAGATTCGTATGTACCTACTTATATGCTATGAGTCACCTGACTCAGTTTTTGTCCTAATTAATGTGAACCATTAGATGTGTAAAATGAATTCTGTCCATTGATTATAAAACACTTATCATAAACTTGAACACACTGAAACATCCCAACCCAAATAAACGTCACAATTCATCTCTGATCCCTAGCTGCGCCGCTCTCCCTCCAATTCGCCTCACGATCCGTCGTCGTTCTCTGGTACGCATACTCCTTTCACATTTTTGGTACGGCACCTCACTTCTGGTTATTTCGGTTCATTTCTTTGTTTGTTTTTTCTCTTTGGTTTCTTTGGATTTGAAGTTTTTTTGGATTATGACTCTGTCTTTTTGTGTCTTGATTCATCGTTCTCTTCCTCTAACTGATTTTGATGTCTATGTCGTGGAATTTCGTGATTTGTTAATCGATTCGTTTTTTTAAAAAAAATTAGGGATTTTAGTTAGTTTCAGTCAGATGCTTCGATTTTGGCCATTTGTTTTGTTCAGAAATTTTTCTGAGTGACGGATGGATTTTGTGGTTTTATGGCAGTGAGTAGTCGATGCAGTTGAATGCGTCCCGGATCAAAGTGCTTCAGCTGCAAGACGACGTCGTTAAGTCTATGAAAAAGGCGGCTGGTAAGGAATGAGCAGAGATCGCCATGCTTATAAGACGCTTCTTAAAGATGTCATTCTTCAGGTCTGCTTCGAGAACTCAAAATGGAGCTTATTCCCTACTAATCTCTCTCTCTCGCACTCACTCTTCTCCTCCTCCGCCACCACCGGCAGATCTGAGCCCTACCGCACCAGATCCACCCAGGGCTGACGTGGCAACCAAATGGAGGAAGAGCTGGAGCTGGCGCGGGCCAAAGACAGCGAAGAAAGGATGGCTGTAGTTGATCGTCTTCACCAACTCCTCGAAGCTTCTAGAAAGTCCTTCTCTCCCTCCAAAATGTGGTGGCTTGTTGATTGTTAGTTAGATCTTTTGAAGGACAATAATTTTCGCATCTCTCAGGGTGCTTTGCAGGCTTTAGCATCCGCTTCCGTTTTGTCTGGCGAGAACTTGAAGTTACATTTTAATGCGGTCATGACTGCTGTGGTCAAGCGATTTGGTGACGCTAAACAGCCTGTTTGTGATGCCGCTAGACGGTTGTTGTTCACTGTCATGGAGATGAGTTTTTGTGTTTTTTTGTCGATTTTTTTCGCTGTCGATGTTTATTTGGTGAAACTAGTGAATTGAATTCTGGGAAAGGACTGTGTGGTTATTGTTAGTCTTAATTAATGCAGAATTCGAATCAGAAGCTAGATTTAGTATTCGTAGTTCATTCGAGTGTGAAGAAAGTTATTTTTTTTCTTTTTTTTTTGGTTGTGATTTGTAAGTGCAATTTGATAATCGGCGCTGTCTATGGATTTCTTGAAGATTGCTAGATTTGGTATTCCACTCGACTGTTGTTGCTCACTATCATGGAGATTGCTTGCTTGAGGTTGCCACAGAGGATGGTACTGCTTGACTTGGTAGGACTTCCTTTAGGGCGGTCAAATCTAAGCGTGATTATTTAAGGCATTGTAATGGTTTTAACTGGCTCTATTGGTCCTGGCTTGTCGCACTCAAAGAATTTGCTTTTATGGAGGTCTTTTCTGAAACTTTGTTGTGATGTTTATTTGTATCATATGTAGCACTGCTTAGATTAATGCTGGTGGCAAAACATTATTGCATTGCTGGAACAGGCTTTGGAAGAACATGGGTTTCCTGTCTCAAAAGATGTTGATTGTAATAGGCATTATGTGGTTATGTCACTTGTCCAAGGTTATTCACTTTAAGTTTATCTTCATATTTATACTGGGAACATTCTGTGATGTGACCAAGGGTAACTAGTGGCTTCTGTTTACATCAGGGTGCAGGTGAAGCAACTGCAAAATCCAGATGTAGTTCTTGAAACAATAATTGGTCTTGTTGTCCGTTTGGCATAACATGTTCTCAGCCACTGGGGCTTTAATGAATTTTTTATGGTATGCATTTTGGAGTTTTATTGCAGCCTCATATATCTGCAATATTATTCTTCCACTTTTGCAGCACGCCCTTATTCATTTTTTTCCGTGTTTTGTGTAATGTCTGTTGCATTCATGTGTGTCGTTAAACTTTGTGAAGAACATTGAGTACTTGGTTGCTCGCTATCAACCTCCTGGTGTGTGTACTTGACTTTCATTAATTTTTTTTATTTTCCCTCTAATATTTGACATTATTGATTTCAGATGTTAATTGATGTTTGTTTACTGTATAATATTGATCTGAGTTCAACTGTAAATTGGTTATTTATTACAATTTTTATAATTTTTTGCTGTACATTTGCTCAGGCTTTTGGCTCATATGCATATTGTGTTCTGTTTCTGCATTTTGTAACATAACTATTTTCTGTTCTGGCAAAAGGAAGAAAAAACTATTCTCAGATTGAGCTTTTTTGATTGCAAGAACCGAGTTTGTGAAAATTTTTAGTTTTAGCATTTGATGCTTTTTCTTGCTTCTTCTCTATGAGAGTTTTATTTATGAAAATTTTCTCCGCACCTTTAGTTTCTATTGTGGTGAACCTTGTGAATCCAGAGCATTTTTCATTAGTTAAAGCTTACTTTATCAGTTTGGTCAATGAAACTCCTGCATTGAAGTGTGCAGGTATTTTATTATTTTTCATTTTTTTGGGGAAACATATAACAAGCTGTTTATTTTTTTTTGTTGATACCTTCTTCCAGGTCTTAATCTATGCTGAATAATTGCTGTCAGTGGATATTTATTTTTGTGAACCTGTCCAGGATTACTAACTTATGTGTTTTAATTAATGTTTGCACTATAAGCAGAAATATTATGAAACATACTAGTTTGAAGTTGGTTCTCTTTGGAATTTTTTATTCCGTTTTGGTTCTTGGATTCTGTTCAAATTTCAGTTAAAGCTGCATATTCTTGCCCGTGTGAATTAATTGATTTCATGACAGTATATTTTCTCAGATTCATGCTGTTGGAAAAGATTGAATATATATGAGCAAAACTGAACTTTTTTTTATTTTCTTCAGGTGCATGCTGAATGGAATGGATCTTAATTGCAGCTTCTCTTATAACACTTTGGATGGCTTCTCTATACAAAATTGTCAATGCATCAAGCTTGCTTTCCGATTCTTCATTTTTAAATAATGGTGAACAATTTTTCTTGATAGAACTAGTCATTTTTTTAATTGGATATATTGATAATTATATCTAGTTACCATTTTCATCTACAATAAGGTGGTGGAACTCGCAGCAAGAAAAATGTTCTTATGGTTCTTGCTCACCCTGACGATGAGTCCATGTAAGTTCCATTCATGAAAACATCCCTGCTGGGATCTAATTCCGATTCAACTTCTACTACACATTAATCCTGCTTGAACATTGCATTGGATGTGGGGGATATTTCTCTTATAAAAAGACCATGTATTTGTGGTTTATTATATCCTAATGCGTGACTGCATTGGCCTAAAATGATTTTTGCCTCAAGTGATGATTAGTTCAAGCCAACAGTTCCCTCTATACTGTTAATTTAAACTAAGGCTGAGTCTTCGCCTCAGCCATAACAACATTTTATCACTCTGCTAAGCGTTATTATTGAAGTTAATTTCTAAAATATGAGTTGTTGAACACTGAGGTGTTTGTAAAGAATGTACTAGCGTAAGAATAATGAAACAGTATAAGAGCCTCTGACAGGAGCTTTAGTTTCTCATATGCAAGTTCCAGTTCAGCAAGTGAAGGTTCTGGACCATCCAAGTCCGCAGGTTGTATTTTTGTTCTCTTCGAAGCCCTTATACGCTTTCTTGTAGTTTTTGTTGGGATATTGTCTTAAAGACAAATTATTTGATTCAGAATCCATGTTTAGGATGGCTTTGGCCAAGTATGGGATCATAACTTGTTGGCAAAAATAATTGAAGAAGTATCTAATTATGAAATTGATGTGGGAACTTGTATATGCGGCAATATCTCTAAATATGTTTCACATAGAAGCATCGAAGCTTGGTAACTTGTGAGTTTTCACATTTCGATATTTTATCTGTCACTTGATAAATATGTCACTTTTTTTTACAAATATGTCATTCATTCTCATAAATACATTACTTTTTGTATAAATCGTTACAAAATATAAAATTACATAAAGTAACAAGAATGTAACAAAATAAATAAAAAAAAGTTATATTTGGAGGTTTTTTCTGTCACTTTATAAATGTCACTTTTAGTACATAATATATCATTTATTCTCATAAATATGTCACTTTTTATATAAAAGGTGACAAAATATAAAAATGACATAAAACAACAAGAAAATTATTCAATAAAATTACATATAGAATTTTTTTTGTCACTTTATAAACAATTTGTGCCAAAAATTTCATTCATTTCTAGCATTATATTGTTTTGGTAAAGGAAAGTTACAAATTTGTAAATCACATACTAGTACTATAAAAACACGAAATAATAAATTTGTAAATTTGTTCAAAGTCGCACTTGTCCACCAAAGTTTAGAAAATAACAAAACTTAATGCCGAAATTCATTCACTCTAGACTGTACTATATTTTTATCACATTAGTTCATCAATATCAAACAAAACTACATGATAATACTTCTAAAATTAATAAAGTGTTCATGCTAAACCCGCTCAATGATTTTTTCATTAATTTTTTTTGCATAAGATTACATATCTTATTTCAATCCGTATTTATTTTTACATATAGTAAATACAACACAAAATATATTCACTATATAATTACATACCTCGAAAATATTGGTCCATCATTTGCCTTTTCTTTACTCTTCAAATATTTTCTTCAATTAACGATTTCTTTACAAATTTTCATACATTATGTTGAATTTTCTCATACTTCTCCAATTTCTTATGTAACAAAAAACTTCCAAATAGTTATAAGGACAAAACTATTTAATTTTGGTCATTAATATACCCACTTAATTTAGGAAAATAAAATTATATTATTGTATACTTATGAATGATAAATTTGATCACTGTCTCACTATATTATGTTTTTGTGCAATTTTCACGAAGATGAGTCAAGTTGTCTATTTGATTTGTTAATTTTTTTACAACTAAAATTACATATGCACAATTGACAATTTTTTTTACTCAAAAGCATGATTTATGTATAAATAAATATAATAATATCTACAAGAGATTACACAAAATCAAATTCTTTGATTTTCTCTTCAATTAACATACGAAAAAATAAAATAAGAATTTTTGAAGAAAAAATGATATAACATTGACAAGAAGTGATGCCTTTTCAACATATTATTGCCGTTTCTATCATATCGCATAAACAAATAAATTATGTAAATCTTCTACTATTTTTTCATATATTAAAATTATCCTTTATCTTTAAAAATAATCGCGGTTCACTCTTTGTATTTAATTTTGCCCATAAATGTTACCATACACCCATTTAATACAAATAGCTAATTAGACAAATTTAATTTGATTTTAGTTTGTTTCTTTTATACGGTTTGACTTGTTATTTAATTTGGCTCATTAATATTATCTAATATTTTCGTCCACTCAATTACTATAAATAATTCATTTAGGCAAATAAATTTAAGTTTGTTATTAATTAGTTAAATTTAATCGTAAGCAAACTGTCCCACCAAATTGTTCAATTAAAACACAGCCGTACAACTCAAGTGGGACTTCTTCATTTTTTGTTATAAGACCACTCAGTGTCCCCCAAGTGAAAAGGACATCCAAACATAATAAAGAGAAAAAGCTGAGACGTAATTTTCTGCAGAATAAGAAAAGGAAATGTATTAATGTAGTGTGTGGTGTATTTAATCCGACTCTGTTTATCAGCTTCCTGTGAGTGAGGGCTATAATAGTAATTGTATCATGCTAAGTAGAAAGAAAAAGATTGTCCTAGGGTTCGCGCACCCCAGGAATTTCGGCAGTTAGACACCACCGCTGCGCTCATACCTGCTTGTCATTTCTTCCCAACCAACTGTAATTCATACAACAATCACAAATTAAAAAGCGACAAAACCCATGGGGTCCAGAGACAAGGATCAGTCGGAGTCGCATCAACAGCCCCTTCTCAGCAGCCTCGTTGTACGGCCATCGGTTAGCGAAGGCGGAGACGGTGCTGGAGGGGGAGGCGGACGCGCTGGCGTCACCGACTATGAGCCTGGAGAGCTTCGCCGTGATCCTCCCTCTTATTCTCGTTCAGATCTCTATGCCCATAATCCTGGTTTCTCTCTCTCTTTTGGATCTGTTTTTCGTTTAATTCTTTTATTTTATTTTTTGTTAAATTTCATTTGGATGATGATTCGAAACCCTAGGTAGAATAATTAGTCCTGACTATATTATTATCATTTTGTGGAGCTTAAGCTATTGGTTTGTGGCGTTGTGCGAAAGCTTAACTGATTTTAACTTGTTTTCGGTACCGAGTTATGATTTTGCAAGTTTGTGTTGAACCTTTCGAGTTAATTGTCAAGGTGTTTCTGATGACCTGACCACCTATTTGCGAAGCTTCAAATAGGATGTAAATTCGTTTTTTAAATGTTTTTGGGTGATATTGGACGTTCCATGGGTGTTTTAGTCGACATGCATGCTTAGGCTTTGAAAAAAAAGCCATTTTGGTAGTTTATTAATTGTCTGTTGTCACTCAATTTCTGATATAAGTGATTGATACAATGATACTATATCTCGCATGTGGAGTGTGGATTTGGCATGTCTAGACTTGCGTTTGAAAAGTGGAATGTAGAAGCATTTATGTGAGAATTAACCATGCTAAAAACATAGGGAACATAAATGCAAAGAACAATAGTTCTTCCTTCCTTATTGAAACTTGGTTTTTAGGGAACATAGCGCACATCGTAGTGAATAAAAGTGCATGGGCTTGTGAAAATATTTATTTTTTACTTTGGCTAAAAGTTGGAAAATAAAATAGTACTACTGTTGTTTTTGTTCGCTTATTTTCGCTGGAGTTTTTGTGTTTCTCGTTGGCTATTGTTTAATTTTTGATGCAAGCATCTGACTCAATATCTGATTTTTTTTTTTAATTTGTACATTATAGAAGTGGGGATCCATAATTATCACAATTTACAAGCATCCTTACATGTTATGAAACATGTCCTATTCTGTTGTGCTAGTTACACCGGACTAGGTTCTGCTAGCTCTTTGACTTTCCTTTTTGATTTATTCATGGTATTGGCCTGTGGATCTAATAGCACTTATAAGTGTTGAGCTGCAAATAAAATTTACTGTTGTGTGTTACAGCTTTGATGCTTGCCTGCAAGAACTTGGGTCTTGAGGAAGGCATGTTGGTCTGAATGCAGTTTGGGATCATGGTTGAAAGAAATATATTTTTTTTGGTATAAAAAATTTATGTATTTTGGGGGAACATGATCTACCAATACATTGAACGGTGTAAGAATTTTGGGATTGCTTGTCTTGATTTATTGCGGCCACTACAATATGGATGGTTTAGTATGTCATGGGGAATGCAAAGCCATGTCCAAGCTACTAATTTGATAAGACGCGGGATACGAATTTCTTACCATCTTGAACTGGGTTGTTATTTGAAAGGCCAAAGTACCATATTCTAATATCATTGGATTATCTTCTATGGTTACATATGGCTGAAACATAGATTTTCTTTTTCCTAAATGGACAGTGAAGTTATTTCAGTAGTGGCTTGTGTTAAATGGGTTTGGTTAGGCAGACACTACATGATTGTGGCGGGGTGGTTATGGGATCAGGTGTTTTCTGATGGATATTGGGGTCTGTGGCTTCTGTTTCTTGTCTAAACTTACGGAAATGCAGTCTGACAGCAGCATATTCATTCATCAACCTTGATGCTAGTTGGACATGTTTTCAGTGATCTATTATGTGTTATTGTTTTTAGTCTTAATGTCAGTTGAATTGGATGTTCAACAGGGACTATCTGAATAAATAGGTATTATGAAATACACTCTCGATTAGTTTTGTTGTAATTAAGGAATATAGAAATTTGGATTTTTCCGAAAATGGCATTTTCCTAAGATTGCAATGTTTAGGTTTTGACTAATTTTTGTACAATGGATGGCTTAGTAGATTTATTGGGTGTTGTCAGTCTCTCACAAACTTTTGGGTGGTATTCTTTTGGTGCTGATTCCTCTTCCATTTGATTTTAACCCATGGGCAATAACAATCAGAGTCAATTGCAAGAAGAAGAAGTGCTTTTTGGGATCAGAGTTGGGATTGGGGCATTGCCTTTTTGATTTGGCATGGATGGTATTTGATTTTGGTATCACATTTTTTGGCTATGGAGAACATCAGTGGGTTATTTTGTTGGCTGCCTTTTCTGTTTGCCTTCTATTGTTGGTTTGACTGCTTTTTATGGAAGTTTCTTTGGGCTAAAGTATTTGCACCTAACTTTTGATTGGATTATGGTCTTTTCTGTCAGATGTTTACATATTAGGCATATTTCATTCTTTTCTGATTGAAGATTCTGAATTTTAACGAACTCATTGCAATTTCTATGTTTTTTCCTATTATGATGTTATGGCTACTCTGGATCCATATCTAGTTCAGTTGTTGGTAATCAGTAAAAAGGTTAGGAGTATAACTTGAATATGTAATGGTTGACAATAAAGCTGGATTTGTCAGAAATTAATGTAGGAAAATACCAATTCTTTTTGTATTGCAATATGGTGAATTCTGGTTTGAATGGGTTCTAGTCTTATACTGCTTGGCCTATAGTTGCTGGAAGCCCAGGCTTTTGCTCTGAGAGATAATAAAGAAGGGCAGTTGTCAAGCCGCACCTCAGTCTCTTCAGTGTTAATATTCCTTTCAATACATCCTTCTTCGAGGAGATGCGTTGAGTGCTTATATCCGTGAATTTAATTGGCTGGGTTATTTTGCAATGTTTGGATTCACAAACTAACAAAATTTCTCCCTGGGCTGGGTTCGGATGCTCATCTTTAGGCTTCATTGTTTTTTTTTTCCAGGGTATAGAGTTCACGCAGGTTCTGGTTCTCCAGTGCGCCATCGGGGTGCGGATCATCGTTACAACTCGGATTTTGATCATTCAGGGGGTGCATCTCGAAGCCATGAATTTAATAGTGGGCGAGATCTAGGTAGATTTCGAGACTCTTCACCCCCATATGCTCGAGGAAGAGATGGGGGCAGACCACTTGGTAGAGGTTTTGATGGCCCTGGTTTTGGTCCAAGGCCTTTTAGGGGAGGGGAAGGCGCAAGTCGGAATAACCCAAATGTGCGCCCTAGAGAAGGAGACTGGATCTGCTCCGATCCCAGGTGAGTTCTTGTGTTGTCAATATTTTATGGTTTCCTTTTGTCTCGTAACATCTTAATGTTGTTTTTGCCACACTTATTTTGCAGAAACCATTGTTTTACAAACTTGTTTTGAAAGTTTGAAATTTGAGGACATGAGCAATTTTGGTCTTTGATCTTTGTTTAAAAAGTTAAAATTATTGTTAGAAAAAGCTCACTTTTGGATTATTATATGACTTATTGGAGCTGATTTATGGGCTTGACATGATTGAAGCGTACGTGTCAAGCAATACCAAGCTATACAATAACTGTTGATTATGTTTTCTGATGGTCAACTTTACCATGTCTTTTGTGCTTTTAGCGTTGTGTTAACTATGTGCTCTACTTATCATGTCTGTGTGCACAATCTAGTTGATTGCAACTCTTGTATAAATTTTTATTGTATGCAAAGACATTTTTTCTTATTCCAAATCTTGTATGAAATATTGCAGATGTGCAAACCTGAATTTTGCTAGGAGAGAGTTCTGTAACAACTGCAAGAAGCCTCGATATGGCCCTGGAGGTAGTCCCCGGCGAGGCTACCCAAGCCCTCCACCTCTACATGCTCCTCCAAGACGCTTGAGTGGTCCTCCGCTTGATCTTTCACTAGACAGGACAAAGAATCGCTACAAGTCACCTCCTCGTGGTTGGGCAAGAGATGACCCTAGGGACTTTGGCCCTGGCAGTTTGGCAGCTCTTAGATATGGTGGTAGGTTTTCTGATAACCATGCACGTAGAGACAGGCCGGATTACCCTGATGATGACTATAGGGGAAGGAGTAAATTTGACAGGCCAATGCCAGTGGATTGGGGTCATAGAGAACATGGAAGGGACAGTTTTTTCAATGAAAGAAAAGGGTTTGATAGGAGACAATCGTCCCCTCTTCTACCACCACCAGCAGTGCCATTGCCACCGCCACGCGGTCAATGGGGACGTGATATCAGAGAGAGAAGCAGATCCCCCATCAGGGGTGGCCCACCACAAAAGGACTATCGAAGAGACCTGTACATGGAACGCGGGCGAGATGATAGACGAGTCATTGGTAGAGACAACATGGGCGATGTGTATTAATATAATGAACGAGGCTGGGACTTATTCTTGGACTTAGTATAGTAGGTTTGTGTTCTCTGTAACGTCGCAAAGGATCTTATGGGATAGCTCAGGGCTTGAGTCAGAATTGTGTTTATTTCTTTGAGCATGTGTCGGTAACCTTGAAATTTCAAACAGGTTGAAGGGCTCTCCATTTTGGTTTAAAAAGCTGTAGTAATGTGTGTTTGGACGTCCTTAATTTGTTGATCGAAGTGAAAGAAGCTACTGGTTTTCTGCAATTTTGCAGGATCATGTCGAAGCGAAGCGGAAGAGTACTCTAATGAGAGGTCTGTATTTTCGTATGAGCAATGATTGTGATGTTAGATTTCTTGCAACTAATGTTCAACTAGGAATTCATGCATTTTCATTTGGTTGTGATTGTGATGTGCAAATTGCAACACATAAGTTGCCGGTGCTTTTCTTCTTCCTTTGGATACTTTCGGCCTGCACTTTTGAACAACCATTTTTTATAGGCATAATGGAAATGGATCTAATCGAATATGGTTTCGTTGAGCTTGGGAAATGTTTCTGAATATTTGGTTTACAATTTTTAATTGGTTAATAGTTTCAAATGCAACAGATGTTTACAAGTTCTAAAACCTTGAAGAAAGCTTCTCGAATACATAGGCACGATTAGATATGTTCAAGAAAGCGTCACTTTTTCCAAAACTGGTTTACAAGTTGACAAATATGCTTTGCTCATATTAAAGAATCCAATTTTGGATCTCCTAAAAATACATGCTTCATCTTCCTCTTGTACAAATGAAAGAGCTTTTGTTAACATTCTTTTAACTCAGCTAGATATGGCCTTAGTCTTCTTTAATCTATTGAGACAATATAGGAAGTATAATATCTGATTGTTAATATTTTGTTGGTAAAATAATCTTAATGATTGGTTGGTAGAATAAAGTAACTTCATTGAAGCATACTTCCTTCGAAATCAATCATTTGAATTGAATAAGCACTTAGAGGTTGTTTGGTTCCAATTTTTTTTTTCGGAGGACAAGGGTGAGGGTTGAGAATGAGTATCAGAGTTTGATTGCCTCATAATGGGAATCAATATGATTACCATTATTTGCGTATGCTTCATTGTGAACTATTATTTACGTGGCTCCCATTGAGTTTCGAACTCGCCCCTCGCGAACTTGGGTTAGCACCTCAAGCCACTAGACGACCCCTCGAGGGGTCCTCTGTTCTGAAAATTGTAAATGCATGGATTGCAAAAACTTTGAAAGAAGTGAAGAGTGTTGAACCAAGGGTGGTTAACATTTGAATCTATTTATGTTTTGATAATGGACAAAATTGGGCTTGATACTTAAGCATTTAAATTGAAATTATATTTAGCATTATGCTATAAACTCAGGAAAATCTCGTGTCAACAATGTTTATTTAGTAGTATTGGGAACTCATTGTAGTTGTGAAAATGCTTTTTTAATATAATTGGGCCTGGAAAGATTATAGATTACAATGGAGTATACACACTTTTTACGATGTTTTTAGCTTTAGCAAATCTGGTATTTGGTGTTAATCCAACCGGCAGATAATATGCTCGGTTCACTTGTTAACTTCAAATTATGGGAAATACATACGTAGACTTGAAAGCTTTCCTGGAAAAAGAAAAATTTAAAGGTTTACCAATTGCATTCAGAATACAGACACCAATCCAGTGCCTCAGTTTTCTAAATGGTGCTATCCCCCTCAAATTATTAGGTTAGTTTTGGAGGTTTTGCTTTGTTTCTAAGTGAAACTTCTCCACTTGTTGTTTTGCTTAAAGAGGTGCTGCATTTTATTGCTTTCTATACAATCAGTGGCAGAAGCAAAACAAAATCTAAAGGGGGCCCGACGGCAAATAAAGTGGTATTTTATAGTTGGTACTTGATAGAGACTATATGTTATATATAATATGTCAATTTCTCATATAATATTGTAAATGTACATAATAAACCATGAATAAACTATAAATAAATTATAAATAAACCAAATATATGTATTATATATTAAGAGACCACGGACTCGAGCGAGGTCACGGGCTGGGGGACCCCTTTAAGTCCGCCCCTGTATACAATGGAAAATTTTAGTTTGTAACTACTTTGAGGGTTGGTAAAAAAAGTATGGGTGGGGATGATATGATTTGCTACTTAAAAGAAAACCTGCCTTTGCTTTGTTCCTACACTAAATACTTCAGAATGATAGCAAAATTTGCCAAGCTGATTGGATTGGTATTTGTTTGTCATATTCAAGCTAAACATTAAACTACAGGTGTTTGGAAATTATGCCCCACTATGTTTATTATGTTGCTGCTTGTTTTGCCTCAAATTGTCTATACCAATTTTCTTATGTAACTGGGACCAGCCAGTGATTAGTTCGTTTGAAGCGTTGTAGAACCTTATTTGTGGCCATATCAAACACGTGCTAGTACAAGGAAAACTGTTGAGTTTTCATGACCATATCAAATACGTGCTAGTGCATTATTAGACTATTTGGGAACTTCTGTATTGATCTATGCACAATTAATCTCTTATGACTTTTGAGGGATGAACTAAATAGGATTTACTTGTTAAATGATAATGATAGCTAAAGTTTGTGTGGTTTCTTCTTACGGTAATGCTTGCTTTGCCCCGGATTGTGAGGCCGTATGGATAGCTTTCCTGAATTTTGCAGCAAAAGGAAAACCATTGCTGGTAAGGTGGATATGGTGGCGGACAGTTATTGTGAAAGAAGGCCTTCTATGGTGAAGTGGCTGGTGGGCATATGGTAGGCTTTTCCTTTTTAACCGGTGCAATATCATGTTTCCGTGGATTCTTTTTCCTGGTGGCCTCCACCTCTGTTTGCCCTTTTCAAATTTACAAGTGCTTGATAAGGGCAATTACATTGTACTATTTGTAAGAGGTCGAAGATGCCAGAGCAGGTGCTGGCCGGGGGACGGACCGGGAACTGCCCTCGGGCGTCGAACAGTCAACTCAGAACTGGTACGGACAAGGGGAATCCGCTGGAAGAATGTAATATATCTTCTTTTCCTTGGCCTTGTATGATTGTATCTACATACATATTACTTTCTTTTGATTAATCTAGAAAGGTTTGGTTTCGTGCAAGTATTGTTTAACATTTATGATTTTTGTTATATAAAATAAGAGATTTTGTGATCGGATAAAGTGAGATTGCATTATTTTGTTTAAAAAAGTTTGAACAGATTACCATTCTGTCATGTATGTTTTTGTTGTAAGATGAAAACAATAGCAACCATAGCCAGAGAGTTCAGTTTCTTGTGTCCTCTTCCCGTTTGATTTCAAATTTGGTTTGATCACAGGAATAGAACATAATGTTGCTGAAATTAAAATTCTGTCGCGAAGGAGTTTTTGACTTCCTACATTTGAGACGAGGGAGAATCAACCGGAATCTTATTGAAGAACAAAACATGTTTTGAACACATGCAAACAGCAGAAACAGAAGCAGAACGACATGTGCAAACAAGTTAACGACAATCAACTCCAGTCCACTTCAACCAATTTAGGTGGTGATCGTTGTAACATATCTGTAACTGAAGTAGGAAAAATAAACCAAAAGAGGCACAAAGAACTGGACTAAAACCGCGGTTTTGGGTACACCATCGTCCTTGATTACAGAAGCACTCATCTCCTGGCACTTGGATTCCTTCACTGAACCATATTTGATGTCTGTCTCTTTCAAAGTATAGCCCTGGAGTGGAGGACACCCACCTGATACTTTAATAGCAAGTTCTGAGCGGCGTTGCTGTGTCCAATATCTTTGAATTCTTTCGTTGCATCTTTTCCTGCTGAGAGCTGATTCAATCAGCACGTCTTCTCCACCTGGGGTGCTCTTCCAAAACCTTCGTTACATCAAGTACCTGTAAAAACAAAGCAACAGACTTGTCACCATCAAGAAGAACAAACATATATCGATAAAGTGATTGAAAGAGAGAAGAGGGTAGGGATTACTCTGCCATTGATTACAAGCCAGCGGTCTCTCTTGGACTTGTGCTGGACAACCTCGGACAAAGTGAAGACACTGTGTTCAGACGTGGTTCCACTGGTATTTAGTGAGTTTTGTGTGTAAGGATTCGATTCTGATGGTGGAGGAGAGGCAAGAAGAATTTAAGTAGATGGAAGAGTGGGTTCGGAACTTGGACTTGGTTAGTCACGCGAATTACCTACTACAACCGGGGAGGGAGTAGATAGATAGGCACGGGTGGTCAGAGCTGCCTGCCTCAGTGCCTCCTGTGACAGTGTTCTTGACTTATATTGGTGCTGGAGGCAGAAAAGAGGGTTTTATTAGTTTTATTTGTATTCCTTTCTGTGAACATGAGGTTTAATTGCCTTGTATAATCGTAACTAGACAAGACAATTAAAAATTTGAACCCTGTTTAACAATCCATTAATCATCGTCTCCTATTTATTAATGAACCAATAATGCAATTACTTAGACGTTAATCATATTTCATGTTAATAGGATTTCACACATCTCCATCTATTGAATCATTTTCAATTGTGGCAGGATTCTTTGTTTGAAACTACACAGGCTTAAGCTGGACTGGCTTTGTGAATTTGGACTGTATTACAGGACGAGTTGGGATTAGATTTGGTCTTTCCAGGTTGAATACAGATCTCACAATTCCTTCCTGATACTTTCCCATTACCCAATAAAAAACCCTGCTCGTCCTACCAATTCCAGTTTATTTGCATCAACTAAACCACAGTTGAAAATAAAGCTTCCAATAGATGGAAGCAAGCTAACTCTTTAACATTTGGTCCTCAAGCAGTCAGTTTTTTTAAAAACACTTGTTAGCAAGCAGAAACCAAAATATAGACAGTAACATCAGTACTAAGGTAAGGGCAACTCGAATCATAAAGAGGGTATGATTGATCATAAACCCATTTTCCAGAAGTGAAGTCACAAGTTCTTGGAGAGCGCTCACTCCTAGATTGAACCACGTCAACTTCATTGTCCTCTTCATTAACCCATTGTGACATATCATCCTCAAGCCCGAACATTGATGACTTACCTTGGAGAAAAAGACTCAGAAAAATGATGATAAAGCAGAGAAAGAAGTGGCAGTGAGGCTTTGGCCTGGCCATTGAAGCTCAAGTGTGGAGCTTGAAGTGGAAGCTAATTATGGAGATGTGAAAGACATTAATAAGTGGAGAGCGTTGATAGAGTAATGGAATGTTTATGTTCCCATTAAGGCATGAGTGACGGAGAGGGTGGTCCACAAGAAAGGTTCTTTTTACTCGTTGCTCTTAGCTTCTAGTGATCCTTCTGTCTCTGCTTTTTCTTTATTACGTGTTGGTATTAGAGACAGCTCCTATGCTCTTTATTTACTGTGCTAAGGTTACTAAATTACGAATTCTTATCGGCAAAAAATGTCTCTGACAAATGACAATTAAAATTCGTCTATTTTTTGATAAATAAAGTTCATTCAAAACAACCAACAAGCGTTAAGTTCAATGGTTAGAATATTAGACTTAGATGAGCCACTTTCCAAGAGGTTAGGAGTTTTGTTTAGTTTAATGTTTAACGTTTAATGGTCAGTATTAATTAAGGATGTCAATGGTATGTCAATACTCTTATTCGTACTTGTAGTTTATATCATGTACTCATATTTTACTCGTATTCGTGCGGATAGTAAAAATTATCACATGTACCCTACCCACATAATATCTGTTTACCCGTAGGGTACTCATTTATTCGTATTTTACATTTAGTTAATTAACTTAAAAAATAATGCATCACTAATTTTAAAACAATAGATTAAAAAAATATACGAGAAAATATGAAATACTATATTCACACAACATAATATAAAAACTATAATTTGCAACTGAATATAGTAATGTGATAAATTATCACTTAATGAAGAATTTATATAAAAATTATAGTCTAAAATATTATATAAAGATGAAGATAAGCAACGCTTCCAACATTCTTATTGCAATTTTCAAATTACAGTTCTTAGTTTTAGTCTCTTGTTGTGGAGAAAATTTTAGACCAAAATATGTATTAGATGTTATATTTGTGACAATAATATACCAAAATATGTTAGGCAAAAAAAATATTATTTTTGAACTCTCATTCTTGATTTGTTGGCCAATCAATCATATGTCAATACTATATGAATGGGTTTTATATGCAAAAATTTTGCCCGAAATATTTTCGCTATAATAAGTTCTTTGAATATAAGACTATAATAATACATTCTCAATAGTAGCATCTCATTCTATCTACATAAAAAAACTAAAAAAACCTAGCAAAATATATTTATAGTCTCGCTCTAATTATAAATCAATTTATTTAAATATGAGAATTCATTTACTTTTAAAAGACTATCTATCTATCTATCTATCTATCTATCTATCTATCTATATATATATATATATATAAATTTATATATAGCGGGTATGTGTAACAGACACATGTCCAGATATTACCCAGTGGGTAAGGATACGGGTAGGGTATTCTTATATTCATACCCTATACATATATACACAGTAAAATACAGGTATTACTCGTACCTATACTCAGTCAAAGTGAGTACTATCCACATTGAATGGATACGGGTAGGGTCAGTATCCGCCGGATAAAGTATAAATTACCATCCCTAGTATCAACTAATAATCTAGCAATATTGATTAAAAGAATTGCATTTCCAAGTGATTGAATCGAACAAATACACCCAGTTGTTTGTTCATTGGTAAACATGTCCAACTAAGTTGGATTTTATCAAAGTGAGTCGCATTTTTACCAATGAAACCATTAATGATCCCATCCTTTATAAAGGGAAATCACTTGCAATTCAAAAATTTGCGAAATATATTTAATAAATTACGATAAAAACAACTCTAGCACCAATGTCACTAATCTACAATAATCTATTTGTGGTGGAATTTACTTCTATTTGAGGGGAGATAACTGGTTTGAAATAAACATAAACATAGTTTTATAGCTATAATAGGGATGATCAATTTTGATGGTTAAAGTTAGTAAGGGTTGAAACCGATGAGGCGTAGGCCATAGTCCATACACATAATAGGTCAAAATTTTCAACCTCGAGGACTAAAAGAGAAGAACATCATGCTACTTACTATAGGAGTAGATGCAAGGAAGCATGGCAAGAGCCTAAGACCCAAAACCATAATTACCATCCTTTCTTTAACCTCAAAAGTATACCTAACCTGTTCTACCATTGATCCCCCTCTTCATTTGAATTCATGGTGTAATCACTACCTTCACCATACCTTTTACAAGCCAAAGAACTAATTCTTGGTCAAATCATTTGCTCTCTAATCTTAGCCTAAAGGATAAGTCAAATGCAATTAGCATTTTTGGGTTGAGAGACTTGAACGAAGCTCTTGATCGATCTCTTTAAAGAGGAAAATCTCCTTAATTAGCTTCAATGGCTCTAGAGTGAGAAAGGATTAACCAGACAAACGTAAATCGTAAAACATATGCAAGATCTAAACACTTTGTAGTTAGAGTTTACACCATATTTTGAGTAAATTATGGAGTTAATAAAATCAAAACCTAAAAGGAAATGAATTGTAAAAGAAATGGAAATGGAAGGCTTGGTCTCCAAGGAAAATCTTACAGGTTGCAAATAAATCAAGAAAGTATAGAACAACAAGAGGGGTGGCAAAATCGTAATATTTCCTTGGAACCAAATTAAATCTCAGCAAGTAAACAATATGTAATAAAGGAAATGGTCCCTGGGGTGGCAAATTTGTAAATATTTCCTTGGAGAACAAGATTAATTATAGAAGGCAAGTTGACACCAAATCAGGGATGATAAGGTAAGTCCAAAAGAGATTGCCACCAATGAAATTTCCAACAATCAAGGAATTAATTTCATAACTTTGGTGGAACATAAATAAAAATTCTTGGCTGCCAAGAACAATCCAGCTGTATAAAAGGAGAACATTACATTGGCAAAGGGACCTATCAACATCAACACACAACAACTACACCTTCAGGGGTTAATCTATCTTTTTCTCAATTTGTTATTCAACTTTAGTTCTCTTTTGTTCACTACTACATTTTCCTATCAAGTTTTTGTACTCAATCTTTATTTTCAATAAAAATCTCATTTCATCATTGTGTTCTTGCTGTTGTTGCCAAAGAGGCAAAAGACCCATCACAACGAGTTTGTTCCTTTGCTCGTTCTCAATCATTTGATAAGAAGTCGAGATCTCGAGAGCAATTTTCATTCTTTTCGTTTAGGAACATCTTAGTTCCTTGGCAAGCTCGCAATCCACTCCAAACTCACCAAATGGTGACATTGTTTTCCCGAATTTCCAATCAAAAAATGGGAAATAATTTAATGGCATGCTCGATGGGACATGCACAATGATATGATGATGCCATTATCCAACCAAAATGAATATGAAAATTGTCAACCTGGTTCCTATTACTAGTCGGAAGGAGAGGTTCTTCCAACCGCAAGGGCAAGGCGAGCCAATGAAGAAGGAAATCCTTATTCCTATTCTTACTACGACTCTTCTGCACAGGTGGCTTGTCCCGCTGTGCAAAACCCCCAATACAATTATGGGCTCGGGGGGCAAGGTAGGCAACTTAGGCAAGGATGTTATACAAGAAATTGTTGTGGAGAGGTTATTGCAGTATGTGTCTAAAATGATGAAGCATGTATGGAAGAATGGTGAGACCGTCTCACCAATCTAGTAAGTCTTTATATCCAAAGCAAATGTGGGCTCGGGGGGCAACGTCGACAAACTGAATATGAACATTACCCTCAAGCCCCAAGCAAATTATTCTTGTGACGACCACCAAGACTACGGTTGGTCTAAAGAATTGGTAGTCCAAAATATCCAAGAAGAATATGGTGAAAATTATGAGGAAGGCCACCAATTTCAAGAACACATAGATCCTATCCCTCGAGCAAATTATTTTTATCATGACCACCAAGACTATGGTTAGTCTGAAGAATTGGTAGGCCAAAATATCCAAGAAGAATATTGTGAAAATTATTGGGAAGACCACCAATTCCAAGAAAATTTTGAGGAGTATGAGCGGGAGAGTTATGATCCCCTAACCTCCCAAGAAAATAATCATTGTGACCACCAAAACCATGGTTGGTCTGAGGCATCAGTTGGCCAAAATACTGAAAAGAATTGTGTTAAGAAATTTGTGGGAGGCCATAAATGTACAAGCTGGGTTTACAAAAAAATACAAAAGCTTAAAGAAGAAAATATTAGAAGAATGGAAGAGATTTCTTGAAAAAGGGAACAAGATGACAAAAAATTGAGGGATTTTTTCCAAAACGTGAACTACTTGTTGACACATTTAGAAGCTCCAAAAGCAAAACTTGAACCTCCCCCTCCTCTAAAGAAAAAAACACATAGTGCAAAAGACTTGGAATCTCCTATGAAGGTGGATGCAAAAGAAGAAATCAGTAAGTATTCTACAGAGGACACGTCCCCAGGATAACAACCTCCTGTAGAGGTGTTTCCACTAGGAAAAGAGCTGTTTCCAATGGAACGTACCCAGGAGAACAACCATCAGTAGATGAACACCTACCAAAGAAGCATCCTCTAAAGAAGCCTAATTTTGAATCTTCGCAAAAATTGAAGAGAATTTTATTCGAGGAACCTTCGGACAAGTTAAGATTTTCTCTTATTTCATTAATTAAGGCTTACCTTTTCTGGATTTTATGTCTTGTGTTTGCAGGGGTATTAAAAAATATGGTGGCTTCCCTAGGAAGGAAGAATTCCACCTTCCCTTTCACTGATGATGGCCCTATAAAGCATAACAATATTTTTCATCATGAAGTCTAGCCAGATTTAAGGCCGTCGGAATCACTATTTGTGATAGATCCGGGCTAACATACTGTTAGAAAAGGGTGTTACCCCCTTGTCTTGAAAATGATAGCAACTCAGAAAAAAAAATTGAATAAATCCTGAATAAAAGAAAATGAAAGAGAAAAATAGGAAAAATAGAAATACAAAAAAAAAAGATATGTGTAGTAGGCTTTTTGGCCGAGTGGTATTACAATGAGGACTCTTAAAAATAGTTTTTATTGAAGACTTGAATTACTTAATTTCACTCTCAGTTATTTAATTTTGTGAGATGGTTACTTAATTGTATCTCTAAAAGTTACTTAATTTTGAATATCGTTACTTAATTTGGCCACCGGTTACTTAATTTTGATCAATTACTTAATTTTAATCTGTTAAGTAATCATGAGTAATCATGACTGTTACTTAATTGTTGTTAAAATTATTTAATTTAAACATTAGTTACTTAATTTATTAAAAAAGTCTTTAATGAAAACTTATTTTAAGAGTTTTCATTGTAATACCACCATTTTTAGCTATTGCAATTTGGTGAAGATGACCTATAATCAACAAGCCATTTTGTTTACAGTTATATCTACAAGCCACACCAAGAGAAAAATATAGAGAAGCAAGAGAAAAATATAGAGAAACAATTAGAAATAGACATCAGGCTATTTCTCATTTATTTCAAAGAATACATGGTTAAACAGTTACAATTTTCAGTAACACCAGTTTGTGTCCAGGAATAAACCCTAAAAGATCAAAAATTAGAGTTCTCCTACACTAAAATGAAAAGTCCTTCAGTGATTCATGCCTCTACAAGGAGTCTTTCCTTCCTCTTCAGAATCCATCAAATCTGTGATTTTGAGCTATTGGAATCTAAAAGGTTCTCAATCCTTTTGTGACAAACTCTGAAATCAACCAGGAGACTTCAAACTTTTTATGGTTCCTCCGTGGTTTGCTGTCTGCAGAGAAACAAAAGCAAGAACACAATTCATTTCTTGGTAGGCTTTGTGGCCACTAAGATTATCAAAATAAAATCAGAGATTGAAACTGATTCAGAAATTAAACTCTAAAATTTTTGTCATGTGGATAACTTCACTAGGTTCCTTCTGTGAGCTTGATTTCTGACAACAGAGAGGAGTAACATGTTTTTGGAAAAATTGGCAGCATTTCCCCTACTTGTTGGTCTATCCATTTGATTTCACCATTCAAGCAGCAACATAGTCAGTCAATAACAGGAAAATCAACAAAAGTTCTTAGCAAAATTGTTTATTGTAATACTGATAAATTCACAATCAGGGCCGAATGCATGCTTCTGGCCTTAATGTAGCAGTATCAAGCAATTGAATTTGACTAAAAAATATGACAAGAGTTCAAAGGAAGGCCTAGAGGGAATCACTGAAAATCTAAGGCAAGTTGCAGTCCTCCTCCATCCAACGCAAACGGCGACATCGAATATCCTGCCTTGGTCTGAAATGTGACGGTGGCTTCTCCTGGTTTTGTTGAAAACATGGTGGGCTTTGTCCTAGTGATGACGGTGGGACAATTGTTTTTCCTCCTTCACACTCTCAATGGCACGACATCCAGATCTGAGGCAAGGTGACTGGCGGCGAAGACATGTTCTCCTCTTGGCAAAAAAAAAGAGCATTGACGGCGACGCCCCCAGCTGACGCACGGCTTCTTCCAACGGAGAAGTGGTTCTCTCCGCCGAAACTGTAGACGGACGGTGAGACGGAGCTGTCCCTGGTCTTGGTGTTGATGTCGACGGCGACGGAGCAAGCAAGAGGAGATGAGGTTCCTGTTCTGTTTCTCGTAAAAAAGAAAGGCTGAGTTTTTGTTTAAAAGGCTTGGTTGGGTTCTTTAGTTTGGTTAAAAGGTTTGGTTGGTTTAAATGGTTGGTTGATTCAATGACATTTGGTTTTGGGGTGTGTTTTTGTGGGTTAGAGCTTGGATTTGTGGTGGTTTCTCGTGATGATTTGATGACTTGGTTTGGC
>CAODLS011911690.1:0-10295 GCA_948243855.1 Flueggea neowawraea
GCTATCAAAAGAAGCCGCGAAACGCTCTCAAGACCTCACCAATACACTCGCCTCCTCCAAGCTCTCCAACATTGTTTCCGAGACCGCCCGACGGTCCAAGGAGATAGCCGCTGAGGCTTCCAACACTATCGGCTCCTCCAAGCTCTCCGACATCGTTACGGAGACTGCTAAGCGCTCCAAGGAGATCGCGGCCACCGCCTCCAAGCGAGCCTCCGATCGTATCAAGACCGAGGCCGTCAAACGAGCGGATCAGATCAAGTCGTTTACCGGAGGCATCGCGGTATCTCCGGAGGCCGTGGCGGAGACTTCGGCGGAAGGAGCGGAGGAGGAGCTGGAGAGGTATGGTGTGTCGGAGGAGTTGAGAGAGTTCGTCAAGGAGATCACTTTGAGTACATTTCGAGATTTTCCGCTGGAAGGTAATGATGGACTAAGACGTTGTCATTTTTACTTCAAATTGGAATATTGATTTGATTGTTTGTTTTGATCATGTGTCGATAGATGATTCGGAGATGTCAGAGGTTCCGACGATGTCGAATGTGAGACAGGATCTTAGTGAGTGGCAGGAAAAACATGCCTACCTTGTTCTATCTACAGTCAAGGTTAATTTCGCTTCCTTCGTTTTTCCACATGTTGGGAAATTTGATACTCTGCTATGGAATGTCCCTTAGCAGTTTAGCCATAAATGTAATTCATTTTCTTGGTGTTGTTTCATGAGGGAGAAATGGATTTAGAAGGCATACATCGTGTTTTAGATGGTTCTTATATATATATATATATATATATATATATATATGCACAACATACTGTGAAATGCATCATGTAGCAGCTAGTAATTATTTGGATAATAGCTAAATGCTTTTGTATTGTAATTCGGCCAAGGAAAAGGATGTTACTCTCATTTATTTTGAACTGCTTAGCATCTTAGATTGTGTTCTATAGCATTTCATTGAAGTGTTGATACTTAGATCAATGTCTAGCTCTTATTACTGGTGCAGAGTGGTAAAGTGAAGTAGCATTTTTTCATAGAGCATCTCCTAAAACTTTACTTACCAGCGATGAACTATGATTTTACAATATGTCTGCTATTTTAATTAAATAACTGTTAACTTGATACAATTATTGTCTTGCTTTGGTTAAATTCAAATATATCCTTAATCCTTTTTTGGCTCTATGTTGTGCATAACATTTCCTGCACCAATAAATGGCTCATTACGTTTGTGGTGTCTGTGTAAATGGCTGACTAGCATTCTACCTTTTTCACCAACTCTGTGATGTGTATAATAATAATTCTCCTTCAAACTTCACTGCAGGAAATATCAAAGTTAAGATATGAGTTGTGCCCTCGAGTTATGAAAGAAAGGAAGTTTTGGAGGATATATTTTATTCTAGTGAACAGTCATGTGGCACCGTAAGTGACTTTCCTCTTTGTAGATAATTTCCCATTTGTTTCCGGATTGACTTCATAAAGATCGCTATTTTCTCCAGCTGAAACCAAACTTACTTGTACCTGGATTGTTTTTGAACTTTTTTTTTTGTTTGATTACTGAACTTTAACTTCATTACAAACAAATACTCGATTAGCAGACTTAATTGGATGCTTTAATTGGCCCATTTGTAGAGGCTAGAAGGGAATTCTCAAATTTCCTGCCAACTGTATTGCATTTAAACTACACTCGGAAATTTTGGTCTTTAAATTGTAAAATTGCTCCATCACAATGTAGTGCTGGACTCTACAATTACTCCTACTTGTATGCTCTTTCAAGTGACTGCTTATTCTGTTTCATTTTTCCTTTTAGCTATGAGAAGGGATATATGGAGGAGGCTAATAAAAAATCTGCTGAAAATGCCCAAGGCATTAGGGTGGAGGAAACCCCGAAAATTGAAATAGTTTCGAAACAAGAGGAAAACAAGTCAAAACAGCAAAATAAGAAATCAACTTCATCATCTGCTGATCAAGACTTAGATGTATTTCTCCTAGGCGAAGAAAGTGATGAAGGCCCAGGTACCTCATCCATATGGGTTTGGTTATGATTATTCGTTGTGTTGTTTGATGTGTTCTTTAGATGTGCAATGCATGCCTATTCTTGATATTCAGTTTTCCACGCCAATTTTGCTTGTGCTTCTAGAATATGTCTACGCGCAGACGGTATTTGTCATGCTACATCAACTCTTAGCTCTTTTCCTTTTTTTTAATTGACTAACTCTCAACAGAAAACGTGGCTTTACTTGTGAAAGGTAAAAAATATATACACACTTCAGATACTGACCCATTAAAATGTCAAACATGTGGTTAAATTTGCATTTCCAATTTCCCCTTTGCTGAATTTGAGGAATGAAAAAATGGATATAACCATTTTTCCTTTTCTGGAGTATCTTTTCTTTGTGTTTTTTCATATGTCAAAGCGATAATTGACAGTCTGCACATGGTCCATGTCTAACTGACGCAACATTCATGAAATGCTTTTATGAAGCTTTTCAAGCCACGGTCGTCAGATGTGAAACTCTTGAAAGAACCTCTTGTTTTAGCATGCAAGATGTAAGATGTATATCATTGGTCAACTTTGTAGTTATAGATGTCTAATTATATGTGTGATCTCCTAGATGTTGATGATGGTGATGATGCGGGCTTGGACGATGATCTTGACAAGATGGTGGATAGTTCGGTAGGCACAACCTATTTGCTTTTGTGTATTGTAATGTTTGGAGGAATATTTTGGATTCTTCTCCTCATTTATGAAGGTCCCCTGTGAAAATTATTTACACATGCATATGTATTGAAACTCGAGGATGCTCATAATTGCATGGGATTAGAATTTTATATTGCCATTGTTCAAATGTATTTCCCATTTTCACTCTGCCTTGTAAAGATGAAACAGCAAATAATAATATGAGAAATATTTTAGGCACAGGAATGGTCTCATTCATGGATTCTGACCAGAGTTATATGAAAATCATTTAGGATGCTGAGATGGCTGGGTTGAGAAATATAGATGCTAGTAGTATATTTCATCATATCCTATTTGTTCTTTCTGTCTGAGTTTTCACTAATATATGTTTCCAACCTTTCTAATGCCTGCAGGATGACGAGAAAGAGAAGATATAGAACATTGTATGTTCCTGTCACGTGAACAATCTCGCTCTATCGGCTAAAAGTTTGAAATTGCAGCTCGACACAGTGAACAACCAATTGTACACATTACCTGAAGAATGTTCATAAAGCAACCCACAGGACCTGAGCTTCTCACTTTTAGATATCACTGTGCACTTTCTTCTGTCTTCCCATTTCTTCCTTTTACCCCTCTTTCATCATCATGTAAAGAATTTTTATTTGTTTATTCGTTAACTACTTGTTTATTAATACTAAATGTATTGCCAGTGTTATCTTGTATTGCACTCACATGCTTACAATATAACATTTTTGTTCATTTCTTAATCAAATGTAAATGGAGATCCATGAAAAATGAGCTGATTTCTCTTGCTGACAAATGCCTGGAAGAAACATTTGTTATAGTTTTTTTTGGCCTGGAAAAGTCTCCATTCATTAACATTTGTTACAACTTGTTCCATGATCTGGACCACTTTTTCGAAGAATAGGGAAAGGAAAAACTTCAGTTCCAACTTCTTTTTCCCGTCTAATTTTTCGCATTTCATAGGCTGATTCAATTTCACTTCTAACATCATTTACTATTCAAGTTTCGACTTCAGGCATCTAGGCTTGGTTGTGCCGTCCTATTTGCTCCGTGCTTTTCCAGGTCTTGCTTCTGAAAGAGGAAAAAAATGTAGTCTCTCTTCATTGTTTATCTGTTGTATGACTGCTTGAAACAAGAAGGGCTGTTTAACAGCCTCGCATGCTTATTGAACTCAAGTTTTCTGACTTAGATTTTGGGCAGGAGTTCTGGATTTGTGCCGTCATTAAAAGAAAATGTTGCTTAGTGTTGAAAATGCTAGAAGCATGTTATTGGCTGTGTTTGAGGCTTTGAGACGTTAAAAATGCTTAAAGCAACTGACATTCCTAGAAAATGTGATACAGGAACCTCCACGAATAAGTTTGAGAACCCCTTGAGTATTCGGATCCCCAACACATTAACGTGAAAACCCCCAACAATAATTCGGTTTCAACCCCCAAGAACGGTTAGAAAACAGGTTGCTTAGGTGAATGATCAAGGAATTAGAATAAAGAAAACTCGTTTCATAATTCAAATTTTGAAACACTCCACAAGAAGGTGATCAAGCTCCTTGAATGTTCCTTAAAGACATTTATTCTACGCAATATCACAAAGACAAAAGCATTCGGCTTTTAGGTTAAAATTTCATCAAAAAGTCTCCTCATACATTCGGCTAATAGCGTTTTAAATAGCCTCACAACAGCTTTCCTTAATAGAATAGGACTCCTAATTATATGCTACTTGCCACAAAAATTAAATACATAAAAATAAGAAAGTAATTTATGACAATGGACAAATTCGGCCAGCCCCTTAAATGACAATGGACTCCTAATTATATGCTACTTCCATTGAAGTGGAATTCTTTCCTTGTGAAAATGTACCCAAACCCAATCTCCAGGCTTAAAAATCATAGGCTTCCTTCCTTTGTTCACACGTGAAGCAACGTTGGCATTTTGCTTCTCAATCCGCTCCTTAACATGCTTATGTAGCTTCTTCACCAAATCGTCTTTAGAATCAGTATCAACACATAATAGGAACTGCAAAAGATCAACAAACACACTAGGCAAAAATGGGTTAAGATTGTTAGTAGCCAAATAAGCCCCTTTGTGCAAGAGTTCACGTATAGGACGTTTAGAATACAAAGCATTCCTAAGCTCACTAACTCTAGCTATCAAACTCATATTTCTCACACTTTTCTCTCTAGGCTGATTCTGTTTTTCTTTTCTCTCAACCTTTTCACTATTTTTATTTTCACTCCTTATAGCACTCATTTGACTCTCTTTTTCTTTCCCTTCGGCCTTCACTCTCAACCTTTCCAATTTACATTGATCTTCATACACCTCTTTTGAAGAAAGTGGCGTCAAGATTATCTTCCGCCCATCCTTGGTAAATGTATACCTATTGAGGTACCCATCATGCATAGCTCTCCTATCAAATTTCCACGAGCCTACCAAGAATGATATCTCCGGTATGCATAGGAAATACATCACACAAAACCTCATCATGATATTTACCAATGGCCAATGAAACAATATTTTGTTGATTTACCATGACCTTACCACAATCGTTAAGCCATTGAAGTTTGTATGGCCATGGATGTGGTCTAGTGGACAGCCCCAATCGGCTAACCAAGAAAGTGCTCACCACGTTAGTGCAACTCCCACTATCAATAATGACACTACAAGCCTTGCCTTGAACATGACACCTTGTACGAAACAAGCTGTCCTGCTGCTCCTCATGGCAATCTTCCTTCAATTGAGTACTAAGAGCACATCTTGTAACTAGCAATTCACCTCAAATTGGCTCCTCAATTCTCCCATCACTACAATCCTCCAACTCGGGCATCTCATAAAAAATTGCATTGTCATTTTCATTGTAATCAAAGTTTTCATCTTCCAAGTCATCAACTTGAAGATTTCAGTTTATTTCTTCCTTTTGCCTCTCATTGGGATTTGGTGTTCCCCTTGCAATTGCTGGCAACCTAGTATTCATGCGCTCCAATTTTTCTGTCATAGCCTCAATAGCTCTAGTAAAACGTTTCAGCTCTCCATCTTGAGTCTCACATTGTCTAGCTTTATTAATAGGACCAGCTCCAGCAGTGCTACCTTGGTTTGACGTTGCTGCAAAAAAATTTAGATGCAATAATTCAAGGACCTCACAAGCACTCCCTTACGTGTTTGCACTTCAAGATGGTGGATGTTCACTCGTGTTTATCTCAATTAACGAATACACTCAAGGTTTTCCTCACACCACTCTAGCTAATTTCTTTTATGTTCTTAGGTGAATCACACTTTTAAAAACAAATTCAAAAAGCTTGTAATGTGTGGAATTTTTTGAAATTAAAATTGGCAAAGAAATTTTGAGGCAAATTGGTTAAAGAAAATTAATGTAACATGTATGGAGCAATAAATAGGAAAACTCAAATAGATGCAAAAGAGATATGAAAAAAATAAGGAAATAAAGAAACCAACCCAGAATTGGACCGTAAAAACAACTCAGAATTAAAAACAAATCCACCCAAATTAGGAAATAAGCCAATTTAGGAAGTATGTAAAAAAGGCTCCAATTCGGTCATGCAATTGCAATTTGCAATTTTCCTTAATGAACAACAATGTATCAACTATAATTGTCCCACTCATAATATGACAAGATTTGCTAAGATATGAAATAGAAAATAGAAATCCAATATGAAGCAATCACGCAAGCATCCAAATTTTCCACTTCTCTTCTTTTTTACTCGTTTTTTTCTGCTTCTTTGCCTTTTTTTTGTATAATCCTCAACCACGGATGCTAAAAGAAAATATCAGAATTTTTTTTAACAATTTCAGATTGCAAATAAAATGACCCAATCAAAAAGAACAATGAAACGCAAGAACAAGAACGATGCACGAAGGACCAACACCAACCGAATTCAAAGACAACAAAAACACAATAAATTTCAGAAGAAAGGAACGAAAATATGCAAAGATAAAACCTGATCTAGAGAAAATCTATGATACCAAATGATACGGGAACCCCCACGAATAAGATTGAGAACCCCTTGAGTGTTCGGACCCCCAACACATTAACGTGAAAACCCCCAACACCAATTTAGTTTCAACCCCCAATAACGGTTAGAAAACAGGTTGCTTAGGTGAATGATCAAGGAATTAGAATAAAGAAAACTTATTTCAGAATTCCAATTTTGAAACACTCCAAAAGAAGGTGATCAAACTCCTTGAATGTTCCTTAAAGACATGTATTCTATGCAAGAACACAAAGACAAAAGCATTTGGCTTTTAGGTTAAAATTTCATCAAAAATTCACCTCATACATTAGGCTAAGAGTGTTTTAAATAGCCGCACAACAGCTGTACTTGATAGAATAGGACTCCTAATTATATGCTACTTGCCATAAAAATTAAATACATCAAAATAAGAAAGTAATTTATGACAATGGACAAATTCGGCCAGCCCTTAAATCATACCTAATTAAGCCCATTAGTAACTTGGATTTGAATTAAATTGTAGTTGACTTGAGCTGCCTTTGTCCCAAAACAGTGGCCTTGCAAGCCATCTCCAAGCGAGTTCAGCAAGCCTTATAGATAATGGATCAAGACTTGCTAAAACTTCTTTGATCGAGACCTTGTTATGGGTCCTGGAGGCATGCTAATTGCACCTTGTTATGGGTACTGGATGCATGCTAATTAGACTACAAACATGTTGGTCTTGCACTTGATCCTTGTCTTTGAGCTTTGGTCAAAAACCCTCTTTGACATGCCCATGCTGAAAGCGATCCCCGTCTAGAAGCTCTTTGACATGTCCTTGTTGAGTCTTGTCGGCAGGTGGCTCCGTGACACTTGCTCTTAGAATATTTCCTTGAGATGATTCATAATCTCGAAGGCTTCCATATCCACAAATTGTTTTTGCAATTCTGGACTCATGGTTGCTAACATGAGGCAAGTCACATCATTGGAGTCATTCTTTTTCTTTTCGAATGCCTCCTTTTGAGCTTTAGTGGCATTCCTAGCCGGTTCATTGGGCAAAGCTTTCTCTAAGACTTAAAGCTTCTTCTCTTGCTTAAGAACGATTCTCAAGTTTCGAGACTAGTCAATGAAGTTAGTCCCATTGAGCTTGTCATTCTCAATGATGGATCACAATGAAAAAGTTTGTGAATTGTTTGATGCCATTTCAATCTACAAAATATGTATGCAAGATTAGATATAAGATCTTATGTTTACAATCCCACAATTCAAATTAATATCCCTTCAAATAATTTGTGTTAGGGATTGTGGGTCAATATCCATATTTCACTTCCTTCCTAGTTAAGCTGAGCATGTACACCTAACACTTAGTTATTTAGGTAGGAACTTTTTCCAATTATATCCTATATAATTCTTGGATCGAATGGGATTAACATCTTATGCTAGGCACTATCCCATTTTAATGCCTAAGATCGAGATAGTACCACTACCCACATTAAGTCGAACCTACATTAAAGTGTTAGGTATAACAATTATCCCAACCCCTGCCTCACAAACATAATCTAACGTGCCTAGCTTTGGCATAGCCCACGCTTCGACGACCAATGCCTTGACAAAGTTTTGAATTAAGAAGGCACTTTATGACTTACTATTATAGGGATTTAGTTTGTTATGCCTTACATGACATAAACGGATTACCATACATTCATTCATGCAAAGCATATAAAGTGCATAAATTTAAACGTGACATATCATGGGCAAAAAACCTAACTCTAAGAAGCTACATCTAATGTCTTCCTTTGAGTTGGCCCGGCTTTCCTCTTCTTTGTGATCTGTCCCTTGTCTTGATTACAAGGTCTTTATTATTTAGAAAATTAAATATATTCTAAGAAAAATAAATTTTACATAAAAATAAACGATATCCAGGCCGTATTTAATTTACAACCCAATAATGAAAACTAGGCTCATGACATGGGCCATGCATAACAATTCATGAAAAATTTTAAATACCAACATAAGATCCATACCCCATTAGGTCAAACTCTTTGACCAACTCATCGAATGAGTCGTTATTTGAAAACCCTTAATAAACTACTAAATCAATGAGTGCCATTGATTTTTCCAGTCAATTTCTCTTAATCAATTTACATGCTATGATTTAACCAATTAAAACTTAAACACATAAATATATAACAAAATTAAATTAGGCATGCATCATAAAATATCCAAACAATTCAGCATTGACCGTAAGAAAAGCACATTTGACATGATTAATATACTTTAATCATATTAGGTTTCCGTTAGTTTTGTGTCATAGCCCAGTAATGTACATTTAGTTTGTTTACTACAAGGAGACATTTTATTTCTATGAAATATTATTTGTTTTATGAAGATAAAACTCCATGAATGGTTTATTATTCTAAATGTCCCTAATCGATCATTATCGTGGGAATGCTGATGAATTGAGATTAGTATGTTGCTAAGTGGATAGTCACATTTTACTAATTATGGATATGAGATATCAACTTAGAACATAGATACATGTTAGGGAACATGCATTGGACTGGCCCACTATGAAAGCACTTCATGGATTGTTGTCACAAAATTGCTTTCATGCAGTGGTGATGTTTGAGTCCTCTGACTGAAACTCACTATCGACTCCTACATGAGGAATCCCATGTTTTGACTTAGTCAAACATTATCCATAATAGGGTAATAATAAATGCTATAATTGGATATGTCATGAATCATATAAAGGAGTGATAGTGAGAGTGATGGATTTGTTCCTCTTATGAATGGTGATATCTCTTGGCCGATGGAATATATGCATACTCGAATGAATTGATAAAGGAGTTTATCAATGTCATTTGTTATATCAATCTACTCAAGATCAAGAAACATGCTAAGCAATAAAAAGTTGACATGTGATCATGCTTTATGCTTAGATAAGATATCGAGTGACAACAGGACTAAATATCAGACAGGGAAAACTTAACTCGGATCACTGACAACCACTCGATTTTGGCTTGCCATAATGTATTACTAGAAACCGCTTATGGACTTTGGGCCAAAGGTTTGGGACAAGGCTCATTGCCAATTTCGAGTGGGCCTATTAGGTCATAGACAAGAACGAATTGGATTGGTTACAAAAGGATTCTCTCTTTGTGGTAATTGAATTATTAAGATGGTTAATTTGATTAATCAATAATAATTCAGGGGTTTCATAATTTATGTATTAAAAATATTTAATACATAGTTCATTAGTGTAATGGACTTTTAATACGAATAACCAATTATCATGGGTATAATTATTTAATTATGTGTGACATAATTTGGCCCATATGTGTGATTTATTTTATGGTAAAGTATCATATAATTAAAAGCCCAATAACATTACATAAACCCATGTGAATTTGGGCCAAACATAATCTAATTAGGACATGGAAAAATTCGGCACAACATCCCTAAAAGTGAGGGAGAAATTCCGTCTTCTCTCCTAAATTTTAGGGATCACAATCCTTGTGTGACAAGGAGTATTTTGGCACATGCATTAATTAATTAGGAGTTCATAAATAATTAGGAGTTTTATTCTTGTATGACAAGGAAAATAAAATCCGAATTAGTATGTGATAAAATTAATTAGAAAGTATGTATTCTTGTAGGACAAA
>CAODLS011911847.1:0-11478 GCA_948243855.1 Flueggea neowawraea
CCATTACGAACATCGGGTTCAGCCAGGTTCGAATTTTGGGATATTTTTGAAAACAATTTTTTCGTCGCAAGGACTTAGGTGAAAAATTCTAATTTTTCTAAAATAAATGGAGGACTAGTCCTGATATTTGTAGATGGGCCATATTTGGTTGTGGGCCAAAGGACTCGAGATTTGTAATTTTCTTTATGGAAGGAGATATATTTGTAATTTTAGGAAAAGTGAGGTTTAATTATAATTTTAAAATACTTTGATGACTAGTTTATAAATTCTAAAAGTTTGGGGATTAATTATTAATTTTGAGGCCTTAGGCACTAAAGTGTAATTTTACAGAGTTCGGGGACTAAATAGTATTTTTACATTGATTTTGATTTTTGGGTCGTGAGTACTAGATCTTTGATCGAAATAGAATTTCTGACACCGTTGGTGTTTCAGTTTGCAATTGCATTTCATACATATTTTGTATTGCCACAGTCACCGAGTTTGACATGTTTGTAAAACACTTGTTTCAGCTCAATTCAGTTCTTGAGGTGATCAGCCATCGACCAGTGGTCAGTGTTTCGGAGTTTGAAAGCTCGACATCCAGGTTAGTGGATGACAGCTTCAGACACATAGGTTGTGTCTCTTCTACTTATATGTATTTTTGTTGTTCTATAACCATAGCATGTAAATTAGAATAATTAAAGAATTAGAATTCTAAAATTTGGTCTATGTGAGGACTTGGTTGATTTGAATTTATTTTTGGGAAATTAACATATATATTTATATATATTTTTTCCACTGTTTTTGATGCTGAGTACATGCTTTGGTTCAGACGTTATGGGTTTTGAATGGATATTCTGACACTATTTTTGGTAAATTGATATATACACATGTATATATCTTTTCTCTCACTGTTTTGGTTTTTAATTTGAAGCTTTGTTCTATGAACACCATTTGGAGTTTTTACATGTTTTTTGGTACCTAATGTTTGTATGAATTTTTGAATATCTTTTCAAAATAAAGATTATATTTCTGATAATATATATATATATATATATATATATATATATATATATATATATATATGAATTATGGAGATGTTATGGGAAATCGGTGACTTTGGTTTTGGACATCGATATAGAAGTTATATATTATATATCATTCTTTGTTTTGATATACTCGGTCACATGACCGTTATGTTTTGAATTTCAATATACTATGTATATGTTTTGGAGACGGGATGCCCATGCTACGGGGTGCATAGCCTTTGGTATACCAATGCGTGTTAAACCCAGCTACTAGGGTAGTTGGTAGCCATGTTGTCCTGATTAGGCACATGACTGGATGTTGGATTAGTGGTAGATCCACAATCATTATTGAGGTGGTAGAGTGACCCGGATCTCACCACGATTATTTTTAGTCGTTTATCCGTGATATATTTTTTTGATTATGATATCTACTAGATATTATGATTTTGATAATAATATGATTATTATTATTTTGATGCCTACGTGGCGGATCTTTGTTTCTGAAATTTTTGGCAACGCTAAAAATGGTTTTGAACTCTGAGCATGAGTTTTGATAAAAGAGAAAAAGGGTTTTTGGACTTTGAAATATTTAGTACAATGAAAAAGGGTTTTATTTTGGAATCTTCGATAAGCTAAAATGGTTTTTGAAAGGTTTTGCTTTGTTTTTGAAAGCACGCTAGTTGTGATAAATTTGGGAAATATTCTGTAAACATTCTGATTTAGTTCCAGAACGATTTTGTGCATATTGTTTGCTTTGATTGCTAACAATTTTCGAAAATGGTTTTTGAATCGCTATTACGTATGTAGCGTGTATATATATATATTGATATATGTTGATTATATCTGTATGTGGTATTTTTGAACTGTTTTCAAAATAGTCTTTGTGAGGCAGAAATGAGGTGATTTGGAGTGTTGTCCCTCACTCACTTAGTTTGACCCCCTTTTCTTTGTTTTGTCTCTATTTATTATCATCGTGCAGGTAATTATTAGGGATTATAATCATTGGCTTCTGATGCTCAGTGAGGTATTCTGACGTTGCGGTTAGTGCCCTTTTGATCGGGCCTCGTTTGTATAATTTGTTAGAGGCTCCACACCGAATTCATGTGGGATTTGTTTTTGTTTCTGTTACTGTTTCTGGTATTTTAAATGTTTTGATTTGAAATTATTTTCGCACTTGATATTATATGTATTTTGTTTTATGAAATGATGTTTAAATCTCTATTGGTTTTTATTATTTTATTTAAATATGATTATTGGGTAGAAGTTCTGTACATGGAGGCTTGTGCGAGATGAACCGGGCATCATAGACGGTTCGCCTCGTACGCCGGTCATGATCCCGGGAATGGGTCGTGACAAAGATGATATCAGAGCCTAGGTTTTGTAAGTCTAAAGCAATAGTGTACTCTGATACCAAAGGTGGAATCAGAGATTTTGGTTCGTATTGTCTGGGTCAGTTGTGGAGATTAAGTACCTTTGATTAAGTCAGTTTGATTTGTCTTTGTATGCCCTTCTGACTTTGTTTCGGCACACTGGTATATGTTTTGATACTTCGATGTATGTCTCGGTACTGTAGCAATAGTTCATAAATTCATTGTTTGCATGTACGCATAGTCTGTTTGCTTTGTTTTGAAATGTGTCCTCGGCATAAGAGAGTTAGCGATGCAGCTAGGCGACGATTCGCCAAAGCCGCCAACCAGTTGTTACAGATCAGCATGGTTCGCGAGATATGCCGGAGGTTGCGATTTCAGTACCTCAGTCTTAGTCACCGGCTGTGAGTCAGTCGGATATGTATGATTGTTTGCTCACATATTTGAACAGTTTGAGCAATTCCTTCTTGGTCAGGTAGCCGGAGGTTAGCCAGCTATAGTTGCTCCGATTGTTGCACCGGTTGTACTTGAGGTTGATTCCATTGGCCGATTGATAAATTTTCTTAAACTTGAGCCGCCGATAAGTTTGAGAAGTTTGATAAACTGCATCGATGACTCTGAGAGAGTTAGATTTGCAGAATTCTTTCTGGATGGCTATATAGCTTTGTAGTGGCGAAGTTTCCAGAGAAAGGAGATTATCTCCTAGGGAAAGTTCAAGAACGAACTTATGTTGTTTGTTCTTCCTCATGATAAGGGAGGTGAGAAAATAGATGAGTTCAATTCCTTGGTGTAGTGTTTTAAGCGCCACTATTATCTTTGTAAGCAGCCAGGGTCGAGTGTCCTAACTCTGGTATTTCTTTTGTCCCTATGTTTTTTTTATATGCATTCCTTTGAACTCTACAAATTTTTGCGCATTTTGGCATAGATTCTTTTGCATTTCTGTGCTTCTTTGTATACTTTTGTTTCTAGATCATCTAAGCTTTGTATATGCTTATATGCATTCCTTTTATTCTAGTAAGATGTTTTATTGAGGAATTCTATCGGAGACTCCTTGTTTCTAAGAATCAAGTGTAGTGGATTCGGTGACAAGATCATTGTCAGTTTGTTAACCGATGATTGGTTTTGATTCACTATAAGAATCTGAAGTAGATGGTAATGATTCAAACAAAGAGGAAATGATTTTTTATGCTCATGAAGGGTATTTGGCGTTGGGGTTTGAATGAGCCTTAAGATCGAAAGTGAATTTGAAAGACGTACCAATAGTGCTAGATTTTTCTGGAGTGTCTTCCGAGGAAAATTTCAAGGACTCTGTTGGTACGAATGATTGAGTTAAGAGTCAAGTGGGGTCAGTGTTGGATTCACACTGGGCTCCAGAAATTTTGCAATGTACCGAAATACATTGAGCATTGACCAAGGATGAACGATGTGGTTCAACGTACTCTGAGGCTTGTGCAAGATTGGCTGGGCTCCCACAGATGGTTCACCTTGTACATCGGTTATGGTCTGAAAACGGGGCGTGAAATACGTAATTAATTACATTGTATGTTCACATAAACATTCAGGATTATTATTACCGAATGGTCATCAACTTTGTCGTTCACAAGAGCATAAACTTTCTTCACCGCTTTATCTGTCCAATTAGAGATGCGTGGAAGCGAACGTTGGCCCTAGGGAATAATCATGAATTTCATTTTACGTGCTCCAAATAGAATAATTGCCAAAACATAAGAAAAAATACATATAAGTTATTTTGGAAAAAAATAAGTGTTAATAAAGAATTCATAAATGACAACATACTAAAAACAATTGCATTAGTACCTCAAGGAGAATGGTGTACCCCTTTAGTCAAAGAGATAAACTCTTACCGACCTCAACATTTTTAACTTGATTATGGAAGTCCAATGCACCCGCCACCAGCCCATCTAGTATGTATCTGCACCAATTCATGTTTTGTAGTCCACTAACATCATCGATGAAGTCTAAACTAGTCGGACCACAATACAAGGACGAGGTGGGCCGAAGAACACAATGTATGGCAAGCAATATAAAATTAGCTTGCCACTCCTCATTGTTCTCGATACCTTTCATGTTCACAATTAACTCCTTTCGGTTTTCCTTCTTCAGCTACACTTTTGCCTCAACTCCTGCAAATTAATGTTCAACTTACTAATGTCCTTTTTACCCCCTGCCAAACCTAAAACTTCTTCCCACATCATCTTCAGTAATAGCTAATTCTCGACCATGGACACTTAATTTTCTTGTTGCTGAATCAAAACGCCTCATTAGTTCTTCAATCTTCTTGTTCCTATGTTGTTGAATCTTAAGTTCGAGAATACAACCCAAACCTAAGTCTTTGACTATATTACATTTTTATTTTGACAAACTTTCAATAAATCTCTTCAATGGAAGCAAATCACATCTTGATTTGGTATATATCTATAGAAAACATATCAATCAAAAACAAAAATATAATGCCACATCAAATAGTTATTTCTTGAAAAGCTCATAAAAAAGCCAAATGTTTTGGAGAGTCTATTCACTTTACCTTACACTCCGGGTTTGTAGATTCTATTTTTCTCTTTTTCCTAAAAAAGTACCTGTCAAAGTATCATTGCAAAATAAAGTACTTCAATTCATTATTGTCTCTTCAAAGCAATCTAATAAATCATTTTTAATGCTGTTATTTCATATTCGTTCTTGCAATTATTTTCCAATTCATCAAATATTAGCAATTAAAACAAAAAATAAAAAAAGGAGCATGAAAGTGCGTTTTCTCCTTCATCAAATATTCAAGGTAATCAAATATGGCAAATGCAATTTAAAAGACAACATAATAGAGAAATGAATTTTGTTCCAATTTTCAGAAACTTTTTACAAAAAATTTGAAACAAAATAAGCTCTCAACATTGTTCAACAAAACAAGCATAATCAATAACAACAGTATGATAAAAACTAGTTTCAAATAGACAATATCATCCACAACATGCAATACCAGTTTCAACTATGTAAGCACTAACGTTTACAAAGACCATATCAAATGTCGAGCTGGTCCATATCAAAAACAATTATATCCTCATGGAAATATCTGAAGTTCATAGCTAGAAAAACATGATAGCATTTCAGTACTGTAAACTAAGTCAAAAGCAACATCCATCAATAACACTTAGCATTTTCACATTTTCCCTTTCCAAAATATCTAGGGTACATTCTTTTGACAACATTCAACAACTCCTTATTTCTACCAATCAAGTCAATTCCACAATATTGTAACAAAATTTCAAGCAATAGAGCAAATCATCAAGACATTAACACAACTGATTTAACGAAAACAACATAAAGAATGGATAAATGTAAGAAATGGGAACTGAATTTCAATTACAAAATGGGAACAACCGAAAATTACATTTGATCCCAAAAATAAAAATACAAAAATTGTTTTTTTTTACCTCCTTTCATCTCAAAGAGGATGTCGTTCGTGATTCCAAAAAAAGAAAAAATGCCGCCACTAAGATGAACCACACGAAGAAGGGAGAGAGAGCGTCGACAAATTGAGGGTCTAGAAAGAGCTCGTAGATGGAGATAGAGTAGGCTGAGAGAGAGAGAGAGAAGGAGAAGCGACACCACCGGTGATACAGGGTGGGCAGACAAAGAATGCAGCGAGAGATAAAGAGCGATGACACAACAAGTTCACGTTCATGGTGATAGAGAGCGGGCCTATTGGACGGAGAGAAGAGACCCATAGGAGAAGAGACCGATGGGAGAAGAGATCCACGGGAGAAGATTGAAGTCCGAGAGAGTGATTGAAGCAGTTGAGAGAGTGAGACACGAATTTTAGGGATTTCAGAATTGGGAAAGTGGGGTTATATGATCGGGTTTTTCTTTTCCAATAGGCTCGGCAAATGTTTTTGTGATCCAACCTTGTGTTCCGATCATTAAAATATTTAATGATCTAAATTATTTTCCTTTCATCCCATGATCAAAATTAAGAGTCCTCAATGAGGACTACATTTTGGAATCCTTTTTTTCTGATCATTTAAGAGTCTTTATTGTAGTACCAGCTGTCTATTTCATATAAGTTCTAAGCTTTGATGTACCTATTTTTTAGTGGTTTTGATCGCAATATATTAGGATTTCGAGTTGTTTGGATTTTTGATATACTTGTTCTCGACGGATTTCAATTCGCATTTGAATTCTAGTGAGATTTTCGTTTCATGCAACATAATTTTCTTATTTTTGCGATTCTTTAAAAGATTGGGAGGGATTTTCGATTTTTGAATTTGATTAGAAAATTAAATATGATATTATGATGCCTTTTGGGGTTAACATACTGAGGTATTTATGAAACCTATTTTTTTTTATTTCTGTACATATTTTGACTATTTGTATTTGTTGTATTTGTGTACTTGTATTTTTTTATTAAATAATTGGGTGTTTCCCTATCCCAAATTTGTAGATTGCTGGCAAATGTTGCATGAAATTCTGGACAAAATTCGCAGAAAAAGGAACGTGTTTGCAAAAAACAAATAAAACAAATAACTTGAACGACATTTTCCACCCTTTCGTAAATGGTAGTGCCAAATCATGATCGGCCAAAGCAACACTGTCCTTCCCAAAACTACCACGCCTCGGCTGCCCACTCCATGACTGACTGATCATCATCTACCAAAACAGAAAAACAAATCCAAATTCCCACTCATCACCCTCCACTCAGTTCATCGATTAATAAAAAATGGCTGAATTCTTGGATTTGGAAGCTCAGGACGGAGTGAGAATGCCCTGGAACGTAATCCCTGGAACGAAGCAAGAAGCCACAAACTGTGTAGTACTAATCTCAGCCATCTATACTCCGATGAAGCCCTTCCCTAACATCCCCATTCTCCCTTACTCCCCGCTACGGTGTCGTACTTGCCGCTCCATTCTCAATCCTTTCTCCGTCGTCGATTTTGCCGCCAAGATCTGGATCTGCCCTTTCTGCTTCCACCGGAACCACTTCCCTCCTCAGTACGCCTCCATCGCCGACGACAACCTCCCCGCCGAGCTCTTCCCTCAGTACACCACCATCGAGTACGAAACCCCCAGCGAAAAGGCCTCTTTGCCTCCGGTTTTTATGTTCGTCGTTGACACGTGTTTGATCGAGGAAGAGATAGGGTTTCTCAGGTCTGCATTATCTCAGGCTATTGATCTTCTTCCTGATAATTCGCTTGTAGGTCTTGTCACTTTTGGTACTTTGGTTCATGTTCATGAGCTGGGCTTCGGTCATGTTCCAAAGGCTTATGTGTTTAAGGGGTCTAAGGATGTGAGTAAGGATCAGCTTCTTGAGCAGATGAGTTTTTTCGTTAAGAAGCCTAAGCCTTCTGTTGGTGTTATTGCTGGAGCTAGAGATGGTCTCTCTTCTGAGAGCATTTCCCGGTTTCTTTTGCCGGCTTCTGAGTGTGAATTCACTCTCAATTCAGTACGAATGCCTGAATGCTATTAGTTTCTTTTTTTGGTTTGGGTTTTGTGTTTGATTAATGGAAAATTTATAATTATTATTGAATTGAAGGTTTTGGAGGAGATGCAGAAAGATCCTTGGCCTGTTCCACCTGATCAGAGGTCTGCTAGGTGCACCGGGGCTGCTCTTAGCGTCGCTGCCAATTTGTTAGGAGCTTGTGTTCCTGGTTATGCAGCTAGAATTTTGGTCTTCGTTGGTGGTCCGTCCACTGAAGGACATGGTGCTGTAAGGAGTTTTCTTTTATGGTTATTTCATAAATTTTCGTAAATGCTTGATAATGATTCTTGCAGTTGTAATTTGTTTATTTATATTTACTTATTGCCCATCAATTAAGTGTTTCATGCTATCTTAGTCTATATATTTGCTTTTGTTTGTAGATTGTGTCCAAGACCCTGTCTGAACCAATTCGTTCCCACAAAGATCTTGACAAGGATTCAGCTCTGCATTATCATAAAGCTGTCAAATTCTACGACGGACTTGCAAAGCAGCTTGTACATCAAGGCCATGTGCTTGATTTGTTCGCTTGTGCCCTTGACCAGGTATTATTCATATATCATTTCTTTTCATGTGAAATGTGTCATTTCATTTCATATAAAGTTCTTAATGTCGCTCACAATATATGTTTGGCAATTATCTAGCAATTTTAGTTGCTTAATAGTGGAGTACCTTTTAATTGAATTTCCATTTCATGGAATTCCTTTTCGATTCATCTTTGTTTCCCTGGTAAAAATTTAATCATCTAAAAGCCGCTATAAAAAGGAGTTTGTGTTTTTTTTCTTATATTCTTATATTCAAATCGTCTTTGAAATAGGTATCACTAAAATCAATTTTTTTTTCACTGATTTAGATACAAGACAAATAAACCTTGCATAGAGGTAGTGATAGGATGTAACTTAATTTCAGAGCTACATTCTGTTTACTATTGATGGTAAAATAAGGTGTATAACTTACCACAGAAGTTTTATCTTCCTATGTTTTCTTTTTGTTTTGTTGTACCTTTCTCGAAGGAACTGAAGCATGATTGCATGAAATTGGTCAAGTATCTCAGTTGGTCCTTTGCTCTCCATTAACATGTTGCCTTAACATTCAAATATGGTCCTTATGGAAATTTTTGTCTTGAAATACTTGCTACTTAGAGATTGCAGATTAAATATTTTTTTGCTTGCCAATCAATGAATATCTAGGTTGGGGTTGCCGAAATTAAGGTTGCAGTTGAAAGAACAGGTGGACTTGCTGTGCTTGCAGAAAGCTTTGGCCATTCAGTGTTTAAGGATTCTTTGAGGCGTGTTTTTCAGTCAACAGATTATGATCTTGGACTTTCATCAAAGTAAGGCTTTGTCATTATTTCCTTTACATTGCTGAATGGAATTGCAAATTATGGCTGTTGTTTTAATCTGTTGCATATACTAGTATTGTTTCTCATGGATCACATGTTGTCCTAGGAATAGTATTTGCCTTCAGTTTCAATGTCATCCTCCTCTCCCCTAGCTGTTGATAATGTTCCGTGTTTTTTTTTTGGTGGAGTGCAACTGCTCCTGTAGTCGGTTGGATTTTTTGGACGGGAGAACCTCTAGTGAAATTCTGTCTAGTGAATTTATGACAGTAGCTAAGTTGGTTTATATTGTGCTTAAGTTTGTTGCTTATTGGTTTTGTAGAACAAGTTGTTTAGAGATCAAGATTGGACTATGGAGATGCCCATAATACAGTATAGTTTTTTGGGATCAAATCAATGTCAAAAAAGGTGAATGGTAAAGGGAAAGAAGTAACAGAAAGTCATACCACGACAGAAGCAAAAGCAGTTGTATTTAAGTATATTATTTTACAAGAAAATGGATCAAATATTCCTTACCTCAATTCAAGCTTTACATGATCAATTTGATGGCCCATGATCTTCAAAAGAGCTTTTCAGAGTTTGATACTTGTTAAATGGTTGGAGCAAGCATTCACCCATTTTAGTTTATCTTCAGTCTTCACTGAAATGCTCTCTAAACTGATACTTAGCTGGTACTAAAGTTTCTGATCAAATTTCCTCTTACACCACCAAAGAATAGATGCCTTATCATGATGTGCTTACTTCATTTTAATATGAATGGTGATGTATCGTAGTGTTGGATTGCCAGAGTCACAAAGGTACATAATTGGTAATGTTGCTCACTAAGGTTGACTTCGTGTGCTTTGTGAGCTATGGAGTATGGATCTTCATGTTTCTGTTCCAACTTTGATGATTTTTTTCCTCCAATATATGAACTGGTATACTACTCTTATGAATTTATTTTGTCTGGGATCTGATCTTATCTTCTACTTTTTATTGCTGATGCTCAAGAACTATTTTAACATATATATTTTGTTTCGTTTTCCTTTTGTTTGGTGGCATATTTGAGTAACTGGTTGAAGTATATTAAAGTTTTATCTGGCACCAATACTAGATTCTTTAGTATTTTTTTAGCTGGTCTTTATTCACATTTTAAAGTTGCCAAGCTGATTAACACTTGTTCAATTATTTGATGTTGCATCAGTACAATTGTTTCTTTTTGTTGAATTTTATGAGTGTCATTGTATCAGTTTTGCTTATCTTTTTTGCAGTTTTTACGTCTTAGAATAATGTTTTTTTTTTCTCTCTTATTGTGCATGCAGTGGCATATTTGCGATAAACTGCTCAAAGGATATCAAAGTTCAAGGTGTTATTGGACCTTGTGCATCTCTTGAAAACGTAATTTTAAGTGCATTGGTAGCTTCACTTCTTTCATTGGTTGTGTTATTCATGTTTATTTAGAAATTACTTTGTGCAGAAAGGAGCTTTATGCTCTGACACAGTTATCGGCCAAGGAAATACTACTGCTTGGAAGATGTGTGGCCTTGACAAAGCTACATCATTGTGTATAGTATTTGAAGTTGCAAGGAAGGAGAACCCAGATGCATCTATTCAATCTGCTACTACAAGCAATCAATTCTACTTCCAGTTTATGACATTGTATGGCTTCAATAATTTGTTCTTTTAAGCCATTGGTTCTGCTCACTTGTGCCTAGTGAATATTGTTTTTTTACAGTTACCAGCACAGCAGTGGTCAAACTAGGCTTCGTGTTACAACACTCTCAAGAAGATGGGTTGCTGGACCTGGAAGCAAACAGGGAAGATCTGTCATCCTCTTGTATTTATTGCAATTATTATAGTTTTGTTATGATTTTTTTCAGTGAAGTAATCTTAGTGTTACAACAAGAGCGATCTCCTTGTATGAAAATGAATGTAATAATACTTATTCAAAAGTTTGTGAGAATAAAATATCAAGTAGCCAGCTAGTGAGTCTTTAAATTTGTGGTGAAAACAGATGCAGATAGATCATATTGGTATCTACATGCTGTGCAACCAAAGTATCTGACATGCATCTGCTATCCATTTTACAAATGCTGTTTGAGTATATTTTAATTTTTTAAAACCTAAGGATATAGGGCGTTTCTTACAGGGCTGATAAGTCTTTAAGGTGCCCTGTGGTTAAGGGTCTCTCTGGGAGTGTTTCAGTGTCTAATATTTACAGTTGCTGCCATTGAGTGGCTGTGGCTGCTCGTCGAGTTAAGGTTGTTGAAGTAGTAATTCCAAGCTACAGTATTGGAGATG
>CAODLS011911937.1:0-10112 GCA_948243855.1 Flueggea neowawraea
ATATTAATATCCTATATTTTTTTATCAAAATATAATTTAATATATACTTTATTATATAAATTATACTTTAATAAACACTAAACAACTCTTAAATTTATAATTGATATCATTTTTACTAATTTATAACACATAATACATCAAATTAATATTAATATACTATATATTATATATATAAAATATTTAAAATATATAATATATATATCCTGGCTGGCCCCCTGGGCCAAACCATAAGCCTAAGGCCGACCCTATTTTATTAAAAAAATATACGGGCCGGGCCACGGGCCACCAAATATTGGCCCAGCCTATAGGATATTACACTTGTTCAGAGTCATGAAAAATTACAGTTTTAGTCCCTCAATATGACCATCCCTATCCAATTGTTCAGAGTCATAAAAAATTACAATTTCAGTCCCTGCGATAGAAACTACACCAAAGTGTCCCAAAACTCGAACTGATTGAAACCTGATGCTCTAACCTATCCACATTCACTCTAATCATCCTCTTAAACAATAATCAATCAACAATCCTTCAAAATAAACTCAAAATCCCAACAAATTCGGCCAAACCGAACTAACCCTAATCCACAACAAAACTAACTTAAATCCTTCATTCGAAAGCTCAAATCATGTTTATCTAACCTCAATTTATCCTAATCTAACAATCTTCAGCTTCCATTTACACAAAATCAATAGAAAAATCCGAACCCTAGATGCATCTTGGCCAAAACTTGAAATCCGAATTTAAGCATGAAAAAGAATGTAAAAACGAAGAAAGAATATTAATCTTACCTCAAAGAGGGATAAGGAATGATGGAGGGATGAAATGGGAGTGAATGGGATGGATCTGGGTGAGAAACAGTGGAAGGAAAAAAAATGACGAAGGGTTTCGAGTGTTTGGCGGTTTTAAAGACGAATGGATCAAAACGCACCGTTTCAGTGTTTTTTAAAGGAAACGTACGCCATTTTTCATGCAACGTACGTCTTGGAACACACAGCATACGTCCCACAGACACAATGTATGCTGTGAGGCTCAAAATTGAATCCAGAAGGTTTCATCCTGAAATATTGCAGTATAACGTACGTTGTGCAAAATATGATATACGTTACTGATAAAAAACATATGTTGATCATCAGTTCTTCAAAGCCCAGATAACGTACGTCTTGCCTAATACTAATGTACGTTGACTGCGCGGAGGTTCCCTATTTGACGTTTCTCTCTTCCGAACACACATCGGATCATCTCTGAGGCTCAACAACACCCAACCTTACAAAAATATTATCATTGACATCATTAAACACTTAATCAACACCTCATACACCAATGAATCAGATAAGAATTGAACAAATCAAATCAAGATTGAGCGGATAACTATATAGAACCTAGTCGAAATGGGAGAGTTGTTACAGTTCAAGCTATTGGAAAATTCAGATGCACTTAGCTGATGTGCATAAAACAACTTTCAAGACTCATTATGGTCACTATGAGTTTTTGGTAATGCCATTTGGCCTCACAAACGCTCATTCTACATTCCAGAGTCTCATTAATAGAATTTTCTAGCCTTACCTATGCAAGTTCATATTGGTTTTCTTTTACGACATCCTAGTATATAGTCAAAATTTTATTGATCACCTTCACCATTTAACACTTACCTTGTAGGTCTTGAGGGACAACCATTTATATGCTAAGGGTAACAAATGTTTCCTTGGTCATTTCATCATAGAATACTTAGGGCATGTAATTTCCAGCAGAGGAGTGATTACAGACCCCCAAAAAATTGAAGCCACCTCAACTGGCCTAAACCCACCACTTTAAAGCAATTTAGAGGATTCCTTGGCTTCACAGGTTATTACAGAAGGTTTGTCAAGAATTATGGGAGGATAGCCAAATCTCTCAGTAATATGTTAAAAAAGATTCATTTCAATGGTCAGAAACATGTACTCAGGCATTTGCAGATTCAAGTGCGCGATGATATCCACGCCGATGCTTGCTCTCCCTGGTTTCTCTAAGGAGTTTGTGATAGAAACCGATGCTTCTGGGCGAGGAATTGGTGCGATTTTGATGCAAGAGGGCCACCCTATTGTTTATATCAGTAAAGCTCTCTCTAAAAAATATCAAACATTATCTATTTATAAGAAGGATATGCTGGCTATACTAATGGCAGTGAAGAAGTGGGAATCTTATTTGGTGAATTTCCATGTCATTGTGAAAACTGACCACCAGAGTCTCAAATATCTACTGGAGCAGAGGTTGACTACCCCCACACAACAAGCTTGGGTAGCCAAGCTTATGCAATATGACTATGAAATTGGGTATAATCATGGCAAGGACAATGTTGCTGCAGATGCCTTATCTCGTATCCAACCTGTGAAACTTTTTACCTTAACCACAAAAGTACTTTCTACACAGCTCTATGACAAAATTAAGGGCACTTGGTATTCTAATTTACAACTACAGAGGGTCATTCAGGGTAAAGTTTCTAATCCATCTGCTCATCCAAAATGTACATGGATAAGAGATGAGCTCAGAAGAAAAGGGAAGCTGGTGGTAAGTGATAATGCTGCTCTCAAGCTTGAACTTTTGCAAATTTTTCATGACTCTCCGACAGGTGGACACTCAGGAGTTTATGCTACAACTAAACGAATGGCTGTTATAGTCTTCTGGAAAGTAATGAGGAAAGATGTTTGTGAACATGTGAGGAATTGTTCCACCTGTCAACGTAACAAGCCAGAGAATAAGGCTTCTCCCAGATTACTAAAATCATTACCTATTCCTGAAGCTGTATTTACTGACATCACAATGGACTTTATTGAGGGCCTTCCTAAGTTAAATGGCAATACTGCAATATTTGTGGTGGTGGATCGCCTAACCAAATTTGGCTATTTCATGCTACTTCCACATCCTTATACAGCTAAGATAGTGGTTCAACTCTTCCTTGATAATGTATACAAATTACATGGTCTGCCGAATTCCATCATCTGTGATAGGGATCCAATTTTTACTAGCATCTTCTGGAAAGAATTTTTTAAGTTGCAGGGCGTGGCTTTACAATTATCCACAACATACCACCCCAAATTGATGGACAAACAAAAGTAGTTAACAGATGTATAGAGACTTATTTGAGGTGCATGGAAGGTGACGCATCAGCTCAATGGGCTAATTGGCTATCTTTGGCAGAGTTCTGGTACAATACATCTTATCACACCACCCTAAAAATGTCTCCTTTTGAAGCACTTTATGGTTATTCACCTCCACTCCACATTCCAAATTTTCCAAAGGACTCAAATATTGAGGCTGTGGATTGTCTATTGACAGAAAGTGAAAGTTGGTTACAGTTCCTAAAACATCATCTAAGCCGTGCTCAGTAGCGGATGAAGGCTCAAGCAGATAAAAGAAGGACAGAGAGGGAATTCCAGATTGGGAATTGTGTTTTTCTTAAGTTACAGGCTTACAAACAAATTATTGTTCATGTTGGAAATCAAAATTTACAATCGCGATACTATGGTCCTTTTCTCATCACAGATCGAATTGGAAAGGTGGCATATCAACTCCAACTTCCTCCTGAGGCACAAATACATAACGTCTTTCATGCCTCCCTTCTTCAACCAGCTCATACTTCAATTCAAGCCTCACCAACTCTTCCTATCACCAGCACTAGTGCTAAATTATTTCCTCAAGCTATACTGGATCACAGGTTGGTCAAAAGACACAATGCTCCAGCAGTGCAATTCTTGATCTTTGTCGCCTCTCGTCAGTCCATTAAATGGAAAAGAACCCTCACCCTCTAATCGAGGACATTGTACTTAAAGTATTGAGCAAATAATTTAAGTAGAGTTGTTTAAAACTTCAAAGGTGTTCAAACTGTTCAAAGTTGTTTATATGTGTACAAATTATTGAACAAATAATTTAAGTAGAGTCGTCAAAACTTCAAGCAAATATTACATTCAAGTTTGGGCTGGCATATTCATGTTCTCTGCCTATAGAAAATGCATGCAACAATCTCTGTCGTCTTTTCGGTTCTTGAGAGGTATGTTGAAAAGTTTGTGAAAGTTCAATTAAAACACTTTGAAAGTTCAATTAAAACATAGTATCGGCATTTTGAAAAGCTTGTGAAAGTTCAACTAAAACATAGTATCATCATTTTTGAAAAGGTGTTCATTTATGTTTAAAGGTGTATAAAGGTGTTCATAGGAAAATAAACTTTTATTTGTTACTTAGTTCAAATTACAAGGCTTGATTTTATCCTTGACTATTATATTAGTCTAGAGTTCTTTGTTGATGGAAAACAAACTTTTATTTGTTACTTAGTTTAAATTAATGTACAAACATTGCCATTTATATCGTGGCGATTTTTAGCTACGATAAAACGTGTAGGCAAATGTTCAACCTTTTTTCACAAAGTAGCAAAACGTAGACAACAACATTTACTTACTTGGAATTCTGTAATTTTTGTCCAACACTTTTTTTCATAAAAAATAATTAATTAACTGTGATCAAAATTAAATAATTTGACATCAATAATTAAGTAACCTTCTAGCACCAGAAATTAAGTAACTACCCCTACAATTAAGTAACCAAAGCTGATATTAAGTCACAAAAACAACATTAAGTAACAACGCCCAATATTAAGTAACTAAGCATCAATAATTAAGTAACATTCTGAAAGCTGAAATTAAGTCACCACTCATACAATTAAGTAACTGAGACTGATATTAAGTAACCATAAAAAATTAAGTAATAGGCCCCACAAATTAAGCAACTGAACTCAAAAATTAAGTAACAGAGCATCAAAATTAAGTAATCGTGTCCAAAATTAAGTAACTGAATATCAACAATTAAGTAACCGGACCTAAGCTGAAATAAAGTAGCCATTCATAAAATTAAGTAACATAACCTGATATTAAGTAACCGGATAAAAATTAAGTAACAACGCCCACAATTACGTAACTTAGTATCAATAATTAAGTAACCTTCTAGAAGGTGAAATTAATTAATCACTCCTACAATTAAGTAACCGAGACTGATACTCCCTCGTCCCATAAAAATAAGCCACAATTTTTTTTCACATAGATTAAGAATAGTTAGTTGGGATAATTAAAACCATTAACTTTGAAAAAAACTTCCGAATATACCTCCACATTATCTCACTAATTCAAAACTTTTATGTAATGCATAATTAAATAAGGGTAATTTGGTCTAATATCATATAATTACTAATCTAAAAATAGAAATAAGTATATATATTGAGACAAATAAAAAAAGAAAGGTGACATATCTTTACGGGACGAAAAGAGTATTAAATAACCAAAAAATAAATTAAGTAACGAGCCCCAAATTAAGTAACTGGGCGCAAAATTAAGTAACTGGACTTCAATAATTAAGTAATCGGGCCTAAGCTGAAATTAAATAACAACTCGTAAAATGAAGTAACTCAGCCTAATATTAAGTAAGCGGATAATAATTAAGTAATGGTGCCCAAAAATTAAGTAACTTAGCATCAATAATTAAGTTATCTTCTAGAAGCTGAAATTAAGTAACTACCACTACAATTAAGTAATGGTGGCTGATATTGAGTCACAAAAACAACATCAAGTAACAACGCCTAATATTAAGTAACTGAGCATCAATAATTAAGTAACTTTCTAGAATCTGAAATTAAGTAATCACCCTTACAATTAAGTAACCGAAGCTGATATTAAATCACAAAAAAAATTAAGTAACAAAGCCCAATATTAAGTAACTGAACATCAATAATTAAATAACAATCTAAGGGTGGTCCTATAATGAGGTCTCTTAAAAAGAGTCCTCATTGAGGACTCAAGTTATTTAATTTGAGGGGGTGGTTTCTTAATTGTAGCCCTAAAAGTTACTTAATTTTGGATGTCGTTACTTAATTTAGCCACCAGTTACTTAATTTTAATCCGGTTACTTAATTTTGATCGGTTACTTAATTTTGTGATAAATTAAGTAACTATGACAATTACTTAATTATTGCTGAAATTACTTAATTTAAGCATCAATTACTTAATTTACTAAATGAGTCCTCATTGATGACTCTTTGTATGAGTCCTCATTGTAGTAACACCCACAATCTAGAACTTGAAATTAACTAACCACTCATACAATTAAGTAACCGTCACTGATATTAAGTAACCATAAAAAAAATAAGTAACATGCCTCAGATTAAGTAACAGAGCATCAAAATTAAGTAGTTGTGCCCAAAATTAAATAACTGGGCTTCAACAATTAAGTAACAAGACCTAAGCTAAAATTAAATAGAGTTAATTATCTCACGTGTCACTTTAAAAATTCTGATTTGCAACAATAACACCCTTAATTTTGATTTTTAAGAATGTCACTTTTAAACTCTTGATTTTTTAAAATGCCAGATTCAATATCAAATAAAATCTAATTTTTCTTCTCATTTTCACAAATTTTCTCTCTCCAGTTTCTCTCTCTACGTTCTTCTCCCTTTCTCTCTTCCTCTCCACCCAAACCCTACCTGCCATTCCTCTCCCCTCTCATTCATCTACGACTGCCACCATCACTCACCTTCTCTGACACTGCTTCTCGTTACCTCTCTCTCGCTCCTCTCCATCATCTTTTCTCATCCCTCCCTCCCTCCCGCCACCCATCGCTCCTTCTCTCTGCCGCATGACGCTCTTTCTCTCTGCGCTCTCTCACATGCTATGTTACTGCTGCCTCTCTTTCCCATTTCTGACCCTCAGTTGTCCCTCACTCTCGCCGCCATCCTCACTTTCTCTCTCATCTACGACGTTCTCTCTCTTTGCAAATCTACGTCTCTGTCATCTCTTCTTCGTCGTAGTGTCTCGGTCTTTTGGTCTTCGTCGTTGCTTGTCTTATTTGCGACACAGGTGAAACCGAACCGTGGTTACAGATCAATCAGGGGTGGCGGCTAGGGTTTTCCAAACCCTAGCTGCTCCCTCTTGTGTCATAATTAAAAATTTACAAAAATGCCGCTGCATTTAGAAAATTTTAGAAAAATTATTTTATTATTGTTTAATGTGAAAAATAGTTTGCAATGTGTAAGTTTTATGGTTGTCTTTGTTAATTTTTATTGGAGACCTAATTAATTATTATTAAATAAAATATAATTAAATTTTGTAAAAAAATAAATAAGTGAGGTTCGAAGACCTCTGAAGACTTTCGCTTGAGACCTCTGGAGAAGGTTGGAGACCTTCGCTGGAGACGGTTGGAGATCTTTGGAGATTTTCGGAGACGTTTGGAGACCTTCGGAGACATCTGGAGACCCTTTATGAAGACTTGTAAATTCGAAAAAAACTGTTATATGGAGATTTTAATAAATCAAATTTTAAATAAAAAATTGTGATTTGGAGACTTTCGGAGACCTGAAGACCATTGGAGACTTCTAGTGGAAACCATTGGAGACTAGGGGTATCAATTCGTATTATCGTGTCGTAATCGTGTCATGCCATTTATATATCACAAATCACTATACAAGACATAAACATTACAAAAATTGAATTCATGTCAATTGTGTCGTCTCACAAAATCGTATTATCGTATTAGAAATTAATAGCCCTATTGCAGACCATTGCAGACATTCGTAGGCCTTTTCTGCTTAATTTGATTTTCTAGCAAAAAATCAATTTGTCGCAAAAATATTGCGATTTTTTACAAAAATGACATTTTTACAAATTAGTTTTTGTTATCTGTTATTTTTACAAGTTAGTTTTTGAGATGAAATTTTTAAAAATAAATTTTCTAGATTGTTCTAAAAGTGTAATTCTCCCAATTAAGTAATAATTCATAAAATTAAGTAACACAATTTGATAACCAATAGACGTCTCACTGGTAATCAAGATGCAGAACAGTTACCGAAGCCAAAATATGTGAACCTGAGATATAAGAATCAAAGTAGACAAAGAAATAAAGGGGGTAGGGCCCAATGAAGAATAACACTCCAGACCGCCTCATACGTGCCTCACAAAGACTGTTTTGAAAACAGTTCAAAACTATCACATGCAACATAAGTTGATAAATACATAAGTAAATATATACACATTAATACATAGTAGCGTTGAAAACCATTTTCCAAAACGTTCTACAATCTGCGACATGGTATGCAAGTTCTGGGTCCCTACCACTCTACTAATCTTGGTCAATGATCGGCTCTATCGCAAGTGCACGATAGTCAATAAAGTAATAAAACTTTGGAGGATTCCTAAGGTATCGAATCCATAGGGACGGGAGTAAATGTGATTGTTTCTTGAAATAAAAGAAAAAATAAATAAATGCAAGAACAGTAAAAGAGTTGGTTTTTAGTATTTTCGATAATGTTAAACAAGAAAATAACAACTAACAATATAAAAGGTGTTAGGGCTTTCGAGATTCGAACAAGAAGCCGAATTGCTACATTTATGAACGAGCTATGGGATATGAGTGTTCTCTCACTATTATCACCTATAGCCTCTTTCAAGTTCATCTAAGTTATGTCTACATTTATTAGAAGGGTACTTTTGGCCTCAACTAACTAAACTAGACTCTTTATGCATTTTTGGGAATTTCATTGAACAACTTGTTGGGATGAATATTTTCATTTCAAAACCTAACAAGTCTAATGCATGTCAACCTCACCTAATCTTCTTCTTTCGATCCATCAATTAGGAATCTTAATACTACCATTATGTTGGCCAAACATAATAATAATCCATTCATACATGTCATTAAATCAAATCCAAAATCTCTACACATATTTCATTCAAGCTCAAGGATAAAAACTACACATATTGTAATGAAGAACAACATTTCCATTCTTAAATATAGTAAATCATCATCAAGAATCTACATCTCTTAGCCCTAAAAAAAGATTAAGCTACCATGATCAAGTTCAACATAATAGGACAATAAAGCTTAACATAAATCATGGTAGACATTAAAAGATACGGAGAGAGAGAGAAGAAAAACTAATGTAGGAGAAGCCTCTTTTGGTAGCCTTCAAGAGAAATATCCACCTTTCAAGCTTTGTTCTTCCTCTTCTCCTCAAAAATCCTAACCTACATTCTAACCAAAAAAAGAAAGAAAGAACGAAAACATAAAAGAAGAAAACTAATGTAGGAGAAGCCTCTTTTGGTAGCCTTCAAGAGAAATCTCCACCCTTCAAGCTTTGTTCTTCCTCTCCTCCATGAAAATCCTAACCTACGTTCTAACCAAAAAAGAAAGAAAGAAAGAAAGAAAGAAAAAATAAAAGAAGAAAAATTGTGTTCTTTCAAATGAATGAAAGATGTCTAGATAAATGGCTAAGAGGTGGTATTTATACCCCTCCATATGTGTCCAAACCCTAGCTAATGTGCTGCCCAAAATGTCCCATGTGTACGCCTCTTGTTCACCAAATAAAAGGTTGGCCGCCACTTAATTTGACTTTCTGGACGTCAGCCACGGGCGGCACCACAGCCTTGGCACCACCATGGCCGAAGCCACACCCGTTTACACGGGCATGGGTCGTCTCTGCTCGGGACGCACCACTTTTACTCCTTACCACGATCGTGGTTATGACCGTGGCCAGGCCGTGTTCACTCTATTTTCATCTATTTCTCGTGTCGTTTTTCTGTGCCTTTTCGCTTCTTCATCCCCAATTTATCCAAATCATTTAAAACCTATACCAAACAAAAAAAGTGTGTAAATATGACATTAAACACTCAATCATAGGTTGAAATGAATTAATTCTTGCTTGAATAAATGTGTAATTTTAGGATATATCAGTCAACAACCCATTCAGAAACTTCCTTGACAAAGCCTCTTCGCTCCTGGCCTCGGGTGGTGCATGCCGACTCAACTCCCTGAACCAGTCTTTATACTCTCTCACTGACATACCCGGCTCCTGTTCGAACTCGCTAAACTGGTATGCCTTCTTATCCCTCACACTCTAGAGAAGGATAGACAAAGTAAGCTCATTCTTGAACTCATCCTAAGAAGTAATCCTACCTGATTGCATGCATTGCCACCAGCTAGACGCTCGGTCATCCAATAAGAATGTGGCAAGTCTGATCCTCGTTGCATCATCAGTGAGCTCCATCACATTAAAACATCTCTCAACTGTGAAGGTAAAATCCTGGGGATCATCTCCCATCGCG
>CAODLS011912445.1:0-12319 GCA_948243855.1 Flueggea neowawraea
GAACCATAATGTGTTTATGTAGTTTCTAAGAATTATTGTTTGAAGATGCAAAAGAGAATCTATATATGAACGTTACTTCAATTATACTGCACTACTGCATGCATGGATCAGACTATAGTTGATCCATCCTTATATAGATGGTTTAATCTTTATTATATTGCAGCCTCCATTGACGCGCTACTCTTCAATGAAATTCTTTATAATCATAATCTAATGTGGTTGAAGCCATAACTAGACCACATGGCCAACAATTGTGAGAATATTGGCACATTTAGGTAAATAACCTTACTATTCTTGTCTCTCGATGGATCGCGGCACATCCAAAATTTATTTTCTTTGAAGGTTCTCATCAATGGTTACATGATAATCTAATATATTCATTTTGGGATTCTTTAATATATGAATATGATATAATACCTACCATTACGTCTGGCTTATTTATTTTTTAAATTTTTTTTTCATCAAGTAGGCGATAAATAATCAGTAAGAACCTGTAGTTTGTTTATTTAATTAAGTTGTTGGGATCCTATCTCTTTTTTAATCCAAATTTTACTTAATTTGGAAAGAGGAGGTCAGTCAATTTGATTTATTTTGTCGGCAAAACACAAGGTTGGAATAAAGATTCATTTAGTACTTTACTTTCACTAACTTTCATATGTTAGTTTTATATATTTAAAAAAACAACGTCGAATCTGACACTTAAGCATCCACCAAATAATTGAAAAAATTATTAGATTCACACGTACAACTTCCATGCCACGAATGCAACCCCTTATATCTATTGTAGCTCATTCACAAAGGATATATATATGAGGTAATTATTTTACATCTTTATTTTGGGTATTTAAATTTCAGAAATAAAAAACCAATAAAAATCATCACAAGAATACAACACACTAATTTTAAATTTTAAGAATGCAGAAATACATATTTCACATGTTCTCACCTCTCCCTTCATTGTTCTGTAGTTTTTTTCTTCCATCTTCTTCTTCCTCCTCTCTCTTCTCTCTGCGTCTTCACCTCCTCTTTCAATTTCCAAGTTACTTTCTCTCTCCTTCTTCACGTCTTCTCACTCCTCCCTCATCTCCTCTCCTTTCTTCCTCCCTCTGTGGTGGGAATCTCTTCTGATTGACGGCAGCGACAAACAATACTGACGAATGGGAGAGAGATCGAGAAAGCAGGGTGTTTGGCGAGATTGAGATATGGATGGTGGCGGTGTCGATGATGGGGAGGCGGCTAGGGTAAAGTTCGTAACATTATGTACTCATTTCCGTATGTTCAAAAGTGAGACGATTTGTACTCATTTTTTATATTTTTTTTGCATTTTTGAATTTTTTTTAGCGTGTATGTATTTCTATACATGTTTTGATTCGTGTTGTATTTTTTGTATTTTTATTTTTTTGTTGAATATAAGTGAGTTTTTCCTATATATATATATAATATAATAAATTTTTAACTTATTAATACTAAGTTAATTCTATGGTGTAAGGTCGTGAGTTTGATTCATGATAAGATCAACTGAAGTGACACTGAAAAAACTCTCTCCTGACTTCCGTTACCGCTTAAGAACCAAATGGAAACATCTCTACGTTGACAAATTTTTCTTTTATGATTTCCGGGTTTTATGATCACTAATTTTGACCTTTTCCCTCAAACTTCGGATTAGAATTGAACTTTAAGCAATAGTGAAGCCACCATATTCCAACTAAGTTCGTAAATCAATAAAAAAATGTGAATAATTGAATTGAAGCAATAATAGCGGCTCGAACAAAAAAAAAAAAGAAGCAATAAAAGCGGAAAACATAAAACAAACTGAATGTGTATCGGCGTCAATATGCCAGACTTCTAAGCATGGAAACCCATTTGACACTGCTTTTTTCTGCTCTATTTGATCGAATAAATTAAGTGTGATAACTTCATACATAGAAAAACGTCAATCATGATTCTGAAATTATTTGGACGCCACGGCTGAGGTTCACAATATTACTATTCTTGGTTGTATATGGATCGTGGCACATCCAAAATTTATGTTTGTTCTTTAAAGGTTCTCAATAGTTACATGATAATCTAGTACATTCATTTTGGGATTCCTTAATATGTGATTATGATATAATACCTGCTATTACATTTGGCTTATTGATTAAAAAAAACTTTCATCAGGTAGGCGATAAATAATTAGTAAGTACCCATAGTTTGGGTATTTAATTAATTTGTTGAGATCCTATCTCTTTTTTAATCCAAATTTTACATAATTTGGGAGAGGAGGTCAGTCAGCTTGATTCATTTTGTGAGGAACACAAAGGTTGGGATTTACTAACTTTCATAAGTTAGTTTTGTATATTTAAAAAACAGCGTCGAGTCTCTTACATTGTTAATATTTGTCATAAACTAGTCTGTTGTTGGCATTTAACCATCCAATGTGGGCAACTAATTGAAAAACTTATTAGAATCACACATACAACTTCCATGCCACGCACACGCACACATAGATATATGCAATAACCACTTTTAATACACTCGGCGAACGTGTGTTGAATATTTCCAGATATCAAATTACTCCATCCGTCCGATTTTTTGTGAGATTTTTGTTTTCGTTAGTAGTTAAAAAGTCGAAAATGAATTTTATTCTCCTCTTTTACTCTTACTATTCAATAATTAATGTTGATTGTTTATTGTGTCACATAAAATAGGAGTCTATTATATATTTTAGAGGTACTGGAACCAACTCAAGTGTTAAATTATCAAGAGTTTAATTTTTGATTGGAGCAAATAAAATGAATTATCAAAGAAAAAATTCATATTATACATTTAATAGTGTCCAATATATATATATATATATATATATATATATATATTAAAATTTTAACGATATGTATCTCTTTTTTTTAATTTTTATTATAGAATTTCACTATATAATCTACTTCAATAATCTATTATTTGGCTTATTAAAATGTAATTTTTTTATCCTTGAATAAAAGAAAATGTAATCTGTCGACTGAGATGGTTTCGCAAACTTGTCTGTGACAACTTATAAAAAAAAACTTGTATATGATACTGTGAATGGAAGAGTTTCCATTCTTTGACCTTTAAAAGTGATGCAAAACAAGTATTTGTTAATCTAGTCTTGTTATTAATTTGGTTAAGTATTGCAACTTGATGTGCTGCTACAGTGTTATTTGGCGACACATAACTCTATTCATTCTTCAGTTACTAATCCAACGTAAGGGCAGGTCTGTTAGAACAAAATACAAATGATAACTGAACGACACTATTATTACTCGTCAATGTCGTCTTCGTGAAATAATTAAATCAAATATTGTGAAGATAAAATCTTACTCAAAAGAATATAATAAATGTATATACAATATTTACTCTTGGGGAGTTATTGCATATCCCAGTTGTGGTGTTTGCATTATTCCATGGACTATTTTTGCTGCATTTATTCTGTTTCCTGCAATTGACAGTCGCATTGGATGATTATGTGGAGTAGATCAACAAATATATTCTGAACTGAGGATGATTAGTTTTTCGATTGCAAGTCACAGCTTTGCCTTGTCCTACACTTGATAATTTAGTAAATGGAAACGAAACCTGTTATTTTGCTGGCTATTGACTTCTGAAAAAATAACTTTATTTCTATTTTTAATTAGAAAAAAGAAACCATCAGCTTCTGTCAGCATATTTTCTGGTCTTTTAAAATGGTGGTGGTCAAGCCATCTTTGACAGATTCTGCATTCCTGCTACACATGACACAACTTATCCTTAACAATAGATCTATCTTTTCTTACTGTCAGTTTTGTCTATACGTGTTGATTAATAAAAGGAAATAAACAGTAGTATAGAAAACAGTTTTAACAAATAAAAACAAGAATAAAAGGAAGGAAGAAACATTCAGGGAATAATGCGGCATGCAAGTAGGTGGTGTAATTTATTGACGTTGAATTTTATTGTTTGGTGTGCCTTATCCTTCGAACTATTTAGTACGATTCAGAAAGATACTACTCGGTTAACGCAGTCTCGTTAGTGCTTATGTAATGTATAAATTGTGTGCTATGAAATTATAGTTCTTGAGTGTGATGCGTATGTCACTGAACCTTCCAACCGATGGGCACTTCCTGGGGAGTTGGTGCATATCGTAGTTGTGGTATTCAAAAATGAGGGTTGTGGTATTCAAAAATGAGGGACTACATGAGATATTATATCAAAAGTTAAGGATCTTTGAAAATTAATAACATTTTTTTTTATATAAGGGCCCAATTTCAATATTTTTTTAAAATCATTTTATTTGTTCTCAATGGAACTGAAACTGATTTTGATTTTAGGCGCTGGAGTCGATTTAGTATCATTGAAATTCAAGTCTAAAAAACAAACCGTTATTTCACTGTAAAATATATATCAATTACTGATAACAAATTTCTTTTCAAATGTTTGTTCATATTATGGAGCTACGTCACTTGGTCTCTTGCTCGATGGACTGCTAATTGGAATTCGAGTTCTTTAAAAAAAAATCGTTCTTCCAATAAAGTGCTAATTACGTAGTACACCCAAATTAACGTACGGATTTGGCCAAATAACACATAAAGTTTAGTAGTTAGGTTAATACAATTTTTTTAATTGCAGTTTTAATATATGCTAATGTTTTCAAATCCAATCTTAAAAATGCCATATTCCTTGAAATAAAAACCAATTTTTCTCTCAATTTTCTATTTTTTCCCTCTCTTCATTTCTCTCTTCTCTCTCCCTCTCTCTCTCCCCTCCTCTCCTTAGAAACCCTAGGTACCTCTGCCATCGTCCGCAGCGTATCTCTCCCTCCATCGCGTCCTTCTCCATCCGTCACGTTCGCATCTCGATTCGTCCACCGTTTCTCCTCTTCTTCGGTGTCCAGCGACATTATCTCTCTCTTTCCATCTTCTCAATCGTTTCTCTCTCTTCGTGTCTCAGCTTCCTCGGTTTGTCAGCTCTCAAGCTGCGTCTCTCATCCTGTTGTCTTTGTTGCGTTGTCCCTCTGCCTTAGTGTCATTTTTAGATTCTGTCTTGGTCGCGTCAATCTTTGATGGCGGTGGGACAAGTGACATCTAGGGTTTACCCTAGCTGCTGCTATTTTTTTTCATTTTCAGTATTTTTACATTTTGTCACGACCCATAGTGGGGCTCGTGACCGGCGTACGAGGCGGACTGTCACGACCCATTCCCGGGACCATGACTGACGTAAGAGGCAAACCGTATATGGGAGCCCGACCCATCTCGCACAAGGCTCATAGGATCATAAGCTCTACCCATTCATTTATTTATAAAACATTTGTGGAAAAACATATATAAGAATATGAAAATAATATTTACCATCTATACATCCCAAACTGTAATATATGGATATATATACAAAGCGATCTAATTGCAAAATAGTGTATAAAAGTCAAATACACAAATCTCATAACCCTACAGTATATCAGAATGAAGCATCTACAACAAAAGATGTAGCCCGACAAAAATGACGCTACTAACCAAAAATATCACTGTGTCCCACTGGGCTGGGGAGTGTCCGAAGGTTGCTGAGTGAAGTCAACCTGTCATCATAGAAACAAGACAATACAGAGAAGCAAAGGGGTCAAACCCAGTGAGTGAGGGACAACACTCCAGATCGCCTCATACGTGCCTCACAAAAACTGGTTTGAAAACCATTTAAAATTATCACATACAGTATACATATATACACACTATATACATAGTATGATTTCTAGGAGAGATGTTTCTAAAACGTTTGCACCAAAAGCAAACACATACACTTTGGTAAAATACTATCCATAGTATTTCATTTTCCTGAAAACATTATATACTTATCATGGGACCATAGAAATCATGGTGTGGTCTATGCCACTCTCCTACCATATTATGATCAGGGTCACTGATCCATAATCCAATCATGTACTAAGCCAGGGTAACATGGCTACCGTGTACCTCGATACCTAGGTCTCAACATATGATGGTATACCAAAGGCTACGCACCCCGTAGCGAAGACGTCCTACAATCAAAAAACATAGTCAAAACCATGCATATCTCATCGTCAAATCTTGTGGAAAACATATATATCAATATATATATATATATATATCATTCTTCAAAACAAATTCGTGAATATTATTCACATAACCATTTTATATAATTAACCAATCTTTAGATTAGTCTGATTTCAAACATGTGTTATACACATCAAAAATAATATAAATTTCAAAGGCACAACTTATGTGTCTGAAGTTGTCATCCACTCAATTGGATGTCCAAGCTCTAAGAATCCAACCAAGCACCGCTGGTGGGTGACTGCTGATGCTGGTAAGCACGAGATGCTGTAGCAAATACAACATAAGAATCATCAAATATGGTACTGTGGTCATACCAAAAATGCATGCAATGCATATGCAACCCTCAAAGATCACTCAAAATCCCCAAATTAATCCTCAAATTCTCCCAATTAACCAACTACAAAACGTCACAATTTGATCCATTGGAACCACTGTTTACTCGAGTTATCCAGAGCTAACTTGAGTTAACTGAGGTCTGATTTACTCGAGCGAGTAAATCATGGCTTACTTTACTCGAGTTAATCCAACATAACTCGAGTAAATTTAGGCTTATCTTACTCGAGTTAACCAAACATAACTCGAGTAAACCACTTTTCCAGATTATCCAGCTCAACCAATTACTCAAATCAACAGATAAAAATCATTCTTAACCCACTACATATACTCTAATCATCCTCCTGAGCATAAATCTATAATCCAATCCATCAAAACAACATGAATTCGCATCAATTCACCCTAAACCCGAATTAAACCTAAAACCTAATATACATGATCATACAAAAAACATGAGGAAAGAGAGGATTAGAAATCCAATCTTACCTCAAGAAACCCAAAAGAAGTGTTGAGGAACAACTTGAGAGAGATTGAAGGAGTCTGAGAGGAGTGGATCAGAAGAAATGACAACTTGAGGTCAGTTTCGGGTCTTTAAAGACGAAGAACACCGACACATCATTCTACTTTTACCTAGATAACTCGAGTTGCACAATGATTAACTCGATTTATATGGACTTCGCCTAACTTGAGTTACAATTCTGGATAACTCGAGTTATATAAGGGTCACACAACCCGAGTTATCGCTTACTCTAACTCGAGTTATCCACTCTCCAGACTTGCTACTCAAGGTTCCAGAACACAAATCCTACATGCTCATCAAGTTAATCAACTATCAACCTAAGCTCCACACTCTCCATGAGGATGAACATCTATGATCAGCAATCGACCCCCAATCGTTCTTCCCCCCTCAAAAGAAATTTGTCCTCAAATTTCAGAACAGAATTAATCAAAGTCATTATCAACTATAGATCTACAAAATAGACCTAAACCAAAGTCTAGGCTACCCACCGCAAAATATAGATAGTGCATACCCAACACTTAGTCTACTTACACATATGCAACATGATGTCAATAAATAGAGTGAAATGCAAAGTATGCAAAAACACACACAAAAAAACTGACCTAAGGATCAGCTGCATCGAACAAATGTGGTGCCTTCATATCACTTTCACTGAAGTAATCTCCTTATTCCGCAACCTCTTCACTTGTCGATGAACTATCCTCACGGGATCCTCATCTTAAGATAAGTCAGATCGGACCTCCACTGACTGAGGTGCCAGAACATGAGACGGATCAGGAACATATTTCCTAAAAAGTGATATATGAAACACCGGATGCACAGAAGTAAACTCTGACGGCAATGCCAACTCATACGCAACAGCTCCTACACAACTTATGATTTCAAATGGACCAATGTATCTCGGGTTTAACTTACCTTTCTTCCTAAATCTTATCACACCCTTCATCGGTGAGAGCTTAAGAAATACATGGTCTCCTATCTCAAATTCCAAATGTTTACACTTCGGGTCAGCGTAACTCTTTTGACGACTATGAGCAGTTTGGATCCTTTGTTGGATTATCTTGACTTTCTCAGTAGTCTCCAAAATAAGATTTGGTCCCAGTGGCTTTCTCTCTCCGGCCTCTACCCAACATAAGGGAGATCTACACTTCCTACCATATAATGCCTCATAAGGCGCCATCTTGATACTCGAATGGTACGAATTGTTGTACCCAAATTCAACCAGTGGCAAATGAGAATCCCAACTTCCACCAAAATCCATAACGCACACTACGCTCAGACTGACCATCAGTCTATGGGTGAAATGTTGTACTGAAATCCAATCGAGTACCTAACTCCTCCTGAAGTTTACGCCAAAATTGTGACGTAAACTGAGGTCCTCTATCAGACACTATAAAGATTGACACTCCATGTAAACACTATGTTCATCATATCCATGAATGTTGTTGGTGCGTTAGTCAACCCAAACGACATCACTAGGAAGTCATAGTGTCCATACCTAGTCTGAAAAACTGTCTTTCGAATATCTTAACCCCTAACTCTCAACTGGTGATACCCCGATCTCAAATCGATCTTAGAAAACCACTGTGCACTATGCAGCTGGTTAAATAGATCGTCTATCCTCCATAGTGGATATCAGTTCTTAATTGTCATCTTATTCAACTGTCGGTAATCAATACATATTTGAAGGCTCTCATCCTTCTTCTTAACAAACAACACTGGAGCACCCCAATGTGAGACACTAGGTCAAATAAATCCTTTATCCAGCAAATCTCTCAACTGTTTCTCTAGTTCTTTCAGTCCATTTGATGCCATCTGATATGGTTGAATCGATATCGGATCAGTGTCAGGCTATACCTCAATAGCAAATTCAACCTTTCGCTTAGGAGGTAATCCCGATAAATCTTCAGGAAATACATCAAAGAACTCTCGTACCATAGGTATGTCCTCCAATGTCAATCCCAAACTAACCAGCTCTATAAGTACAAAGGCTAGGTATGCCTCACAATCACGACGAATCATCTTTTCATCTCGAACGGCCGACGCGTACCCTCGAACAACGTTGTCATGCTCACCTTGATAACAAAATTAGTTTTGACCTGGCGATCAAAAGCATACTCTCTTCGCAAAACAGTCTAAGGTAGTGTGGCAAGTCGAATCCCAAACCATACCCAGTATAACGTCGAACTCTCCGATGTCCAATAAAACCATATCAACTATCAACTTGTGCCCCTCAATGGCAATCAGACAACCTCAGACTCTTGATTCAGTTAGCATCTTACTACCCAAAGGTGAAGATATTTCTAACAAAGAGTCTAACTGACTCAAAACTAACCCCGCTCGCTCTACAAAATATGGCGTGACAAATGAATGCGATGTACCAGAATCAAATAATGTATATGCCAAAGTACCAGAGATAATTAACGTACCAGTCACTGCAGAATTGGATGTCTAACCCTCCTGACATGTTAGATGATAAACACGAGCCTGTCCACCAGTAGCGAAACTGATCGGTCCACCCTGTCCACGACCACTGCTCGGCCCACCCTGGCTACGAGCTCCAAAATCTGTGGTACCTCGACCTGTTCCCCTGCCAGCCCCTGTGCTAGCAGTGCCCAAACCTCCGGCCACTAACTGAACTGACTGTGTCCCTGACTTACGTCTCAAGACAGAGTTAGTAATCTTGTGCCCAGGCTTCCTACAATGATAGCAAAGTCATGTGGCCCTGACACAAGTACCAAAGTGGCTCTTCCCGCAAGTCCAACAAACTGCATATGAACCTCCAGCACTCTGACCTCCAGTACACACATTTGGTTGTACCACATTACTACTTTGAGACTTATGTCTTTGTCTCTGGCCCCCAAATGAATATCTGCATCTGTAATTCAACTGAATACTTTGATCACGACTCTACTGACCTCCAGACACACTCTCAGTATTCGCCATCTTGGGCTCCTTAGGCTGCCTCTCATCTTGATATTCCATACTCCTCGCAGCTTCAGAAATCTGTATAACTGTAGACAACTGCTGAGTCGCTACTACTCTTATAAGCTTGAGTAGCAACTCATTTAGGAACTTTCTTGCTAAGGCCTCCTCACTACGGCCCTCTGCAGGTGCATATCTACTTAGCTCTCTAAATCGGTCCTCATACTCACTGACAGACATTCCAGGCTCCTGACGAAACTCATTAAACTGATCTACCTTACTATCCCTCTCACTCGAAGGAAGAACAGATAGTGTGAGTTTGGTCTTAAATTCTTCCCAAGAAGATATCCCTCTATGCCTCCGATCTTGCCACCATTTAGCGGCTCGACCGTCCAACAGAAATGAGGTCAATCTAACCCTCGCCATATCATCGGTGAGCTCCATCGCCTAAAAACATTGCTCGACCACGAAGGTAAAATCCTGGGGATCCTCTCCCATCTTCCCCGCAAATCTCGGCGAACTAAGCTTCATAAACCTAGTGAGATATGCCTCAGCGTCAGGCTGTGAAGCAACTGGAGCTACAACTGGTGCAGGTACAACTGTCTCCAGTGGAGGTGGAGGAATAGATGGTGTTGCAGCCGCTGGCGAAACTGGCTGACCAATAGCTATCTGACTAGCTAACATAGCCTCCACTCGAATCAAAATCTACGTAAATTTGTCAAAAGTATCCATATGACCCGCGAGTGATGGATGAGGTACTGGTGCCACAACCTCAGGCACACTAGTCGTGTCATGATGGACTGTAACAGACTGATCTGCTAGCTCCACTAGCACACGCCTAGGCCTCCCACGACCTCTACTGCAACCTCTATCACGGCCCCTACCACGTGGAGTATCCATCTCTACAAACATTATGGAATCATATGCAAATGTCAATATGTATGCAATTACCACAGTACCCGAACAAAAGTCAAAGGATATACAGAGGAAAACCAAAGAGACTCAATCAAAAATACCTATGCTCCATACCGACCCCAGACTTACAAAAACCTAGTAGCTCTGATACCACCCTTGTCACGACCTATTCCTGGGACCATGACCAGAGGTGAACCGTCTATAGGAGCCCGTCCCATCTCGTACAAGCCTCATAGGATCATAAGCTCTACCCATTCATTTATTTATAAAATATTTGCGGAAAAACATATATAAGTATATGAAAATAATATTTATCATATATACATCCCAAAATGTAATATATGAATATATATAGAAAGCGATCTAATCACAAAATAATGTATAAAAGTCAAATACACAAATCCTATAACCCTACAGTATATCGGAATGGAGCATCTACAACAAAAGACGTAACCCGACAAAAAGGGCACTACTAACCAAAAATATCACTGTGTCCCACTGGGCTGGGGAGTGTCCGAAGGTTGCTGAGTGAAGTCAGCCTGTCATCATAGAAACAAGACAACACAGAGAAGCAAATGGGTCAAACCCAGTGAGTGAGGGACAACACTCCAGATCGCATCATACATGTCTCACAAAGACTGGTTTGAAAACCATTTAAAACTATCACATGCAGTATACATATATACACGCTATATACATAGTATGATTTCCAGGAGAGATGTTTCTAAAACGTTTGCACCAAACGCAAACACATACACTTTGGTAAAATACTATCCATAGTATTTCATTTTCCTGAAAATATCATATACTTATCATGGGACCATAGAAATTGTGGTGTGGTCTATGCCACTCTCCCACCATATTACGATCTGGGTCATGTCACTGATCCATAATCCAATAATATGTCGGGTCAGGATAATATGGATATCGTCTACCTCGATAGCTAGGTCTCAACATACGATGGTATACCAAAGGCTATGTACCCCGTAGCAAAGGTGTCCCACAATCAAAAACATAGTCAAAACCATGCATATCTCATCGTCAAATCTTATGGAAAACATATATATCAATATATATATATATATATATATATTATTCTTCAAAACAAATTCGTGAATATTATTCACATAACCATTTTATATAATTAACCAATCCTTAGATTATTCCGATTTCAAACATGTGTTATACACATCAAAAATAATATAAATTTCAGAGACACAACTTATGTGTCTGAAGTTGTCATTCACTCAATTGGATGTCCAAGCTCTAAGAATCCAACCAAGCACCGCTGGTGGGTGGCTATTGATGCTGGTAAGCACGAGATGCTATAGCAAATACAACATAAGAATCATCAAATATGGTATTGTGGTCATACCAAAAATGCATGCAATGCATATGCAACCCTCAAAGATCGCTCAAAATCCCCAAATTAATCCTCAAATTCTCCCAATTAACCAACTAAAAAATGTCACAATTTGGTCCATTGGAACCACTGTTTACTCGAGTTATCCAGAGCTAACTCGAGTTAACTGAGGTCTGATTTACTCGA
>CAODLS011913402.1:0-12239 GCA_948243855.1 Flueggea neowawraea
TACATAAGACCTCAATCCACTAAACTGAAATAAATATCATAATTATAATCATCGGAATACTCATAAAATTAGGATGTAGAAAATATTACTTTTTACCTTTTCAATTCTAAATATAACACGCATATTTGTATAATACATAATATGTATGATCCATAACACATATCAATACTTACAAATATATAAAATAATTTAAAGTAAGTCATTCAAGATAAAACTAGTAAAAGAGTTTTAACAAAATATTTGCAAATAAAACTAACAAAACTCGTAAACATAAAATATGTATCATATAGTACAAGTTAAATCTGGTAGACAAAAGTACAATGTATAATCAGTCATTAAGATTTGTATCAATAAACCCAATAAATCGGCTCAAAAGCTAAGCTATTAGTATTGAGAATTTTTTTTTTCACTTTATATGTGTCACAATCCAATGAGAAATCCAATATATATCAAATATTATGTAAATGTACAATATATACAAGTAATTTAATATTTAACAAATAATCCAGATACAATAAATATGCAATGCAAATTGGTTTCATTCGATAATGACCCAACATGTCCAGTATTGCCCCAGGTTTCCGATATAACATATCTCAATGATCTTTTCAATACTAATAGATGAGACTCAAAGCTTTAGCCACATCCGATAGAATTAACCCGTAAATCTGATCAAATAATTCAATAAAAATCGTTGGTCAGCTCAATATAGTAAAATGAATTCTATAGGTTGCTTTTACGAGTTGTTTCCCGTATAATAGTTCCATCTACCTTCTCATATAACCAACATTTCTAATAGAATTGCATATACCTAAACACATTGGTCATACCATTCCTTTTAAACCATATGAAATTAAATGCAGAACGTATGCACAATGTAGCTTAATAACATTTACAATAACCCATATATTGTGTCCTGCATTTTATCATCAATACTCGAGTGAGTATCATATACAATTTCACTGATAGTGCATAACCGATACCAATCCTTCCACACATCTCATATAAGCTCACAACAATAACAATATTAATAAGACAATATACAAATATAGCATGTAAGGCACATAATGGATTAATTCACAACAAAAAACAAGTTTGAGTCCTTTAGCTCACCTCTAAATACATATTGTAATAAATATTAAACAGAGAAGAATGAAGAAAATCAATTACTTTGATCTTAGGATGCATTAGACGCGAAATTGACAATTTCAAGGTTTCCTATCGAATTTTCTAAGCAAATATGTTATTCTTCTCTTTTCTCTCCCTTTTCTCTTATGTTTTCTCTCTATTATATGACATGATCACAAAATAAATATGTTCTCCTTGTCTAAGTTCTGATTTTATCATGTTTAGCTTAAGTATGAGGTGGTGAGGTGCTTATGAGGTCCAATTAGGAGCTTCCACTTTTCCTCTTTCTTTCTGCTCTATTTCATATAATTTTCACCCCTAAACGTGCAGTAACAAAATAATACTTATTTATACAACTATCTTGATTTAATTACGAAACCATCTATTTACCATTCTTTCCTAATTGTTTGACTTTTGAACCCCGATTCTCCTACTGATAAACCTTTTATCACTCTCATAAGTTTTTTCTAAAATATTCTCAAAGCACATCAACAAATGGGGCTATGACATATGAAATGACAGATCAATATACATATCCTATGTATATCGTATGCGATGCACGCTCATGTATATGCAATTTTGGTCATGGATATGATGCTCAATTACAATAATTGTTGAATGATATGATATTGCAATCTTTATCATCAACTAAAAAAAATTGCTAATTGAATAAATGATAATTAATTAAAAACTCTTTATTTTTAATTACCATTAATGTAGATATAATTTCACTTCCATGTATTACACTTATGAATGAATTTAAAATTATTCAAATAAGTATTTATCTCTATTCATGTTTAACAATATCTGACACTAAAAATATTTATCTCTTTTAACTAATTATTGTTGTAACCAGCATTAATCATGTTCTTTATATATATATATATAAGAGAATTCGAAGGAGTATCATAAGTCGAAGGCTTGACATAATTTGTGAAATTTGGAAGAACAATGGAAAAATTAAAACCTAGGGTTAGAAACTAAAATCAACTGAGAAAAATGAATTGAAACTACTATTTAAGCAAGATCACAGATGAAATTTTCAAAAAAAATTAAGAAACAAGACCTTCAAATATGAAGAACGAAGAACAAAATCCTTGTGTTCGTAGATCTTGAATCAAGTTCTAGGTTTTTTAGTTTGGGTTTCTGGAATGGAAAGAGTACGACGATAGAAGAAAGACAATGGTGCAAGACACTTGGAAGAAAAAGACAGAAACAACCTAGGGATTATAAATTTAAATTAAAAAAATTAAGAACAAAAACAGTTAATATAAGAGTGAGATGTTATATTTAATATTTGACGTGTAAATTATGAGTTGAAGCATAAATGTAAAATGTGTAATTGAAAGGTGTGCGTAGCAAAGAGGAATTTGGAAACGGTAATTTTCTCTTTTATTTTTTAGATTTCGATTCTGATTTGCGTTTGAATCATTAAATCCAATTAGTAGTGTTGCTCTTTCAAATTATTCTATCATGTTCATTTCTTTTTTTTGCTATTAATCTTGCTTTTATTTTGACTAATATTGATCTTGCTTTGATAACAATAAGGTTTGATTTTGATTGGTTGTTTGATTGATGATCGATTTTGCTCAAATTCTATTTTGAGTTACTCTCTTCTTTTTACTTGTTGGCATATAATTTTTGGTAATTAGAATTGGCATTTTAGTGGTCTGATATAATTATACAATGATAAAAGTGCCACTTGAAACAAGCCAGAATTAATACTATTGGGCACGATCCAAATTTCATTCGCTTCTCTAACTTTTTGGAGCATATTCACATGTGCAAACATGCTTGTTACGTGCGTAAGTCTTCCAACAAGAACTTAAGTGCGAATTTTAGCTTTCACATGTTATATTCCAGATTTTGTGAAGATCAAAACTAAAGAGAATCTCAATGCAAGTCTCTTTTAACTTGAAAAAACTCAACTAAAAGTTCTCAATCTAACCCAAGTCGATCTCAGACTAATTCCGGCCTAAACATAACCCCATTAAACACCCTAACCATGACAAACCATACTAAACAGTGTGAGATACTACAATACATTTAAGAAGTACCGATAATAATGAACTATGGAGATACGTCCAACATCGTATATCCGAGCTACATATCAACTGTCATCATCCCGAACACACATAACATTTTAGAAGTCTCAAGTCTAGCACTTGACACATGGCCATATTTCCTCTAACACCACGATTTTATACTTCGTAAACCAAGTCTCAAGCTATTTTCCACGTTGGATAATGTCAATAAATTATTTTTCTCGCTAAACACAATATGCTTTGTCAGATATATATAACTTTATTTTGACATAAAATAACATATTAATTATATTCCATAGAAGGAATACCTTCAACGATTCTTGATTTTGAGGTGGAGATTATGACTTTGGCACGATTTAGTCCATAAATAATAGAAGTTGTCATAAAAGTAAAAATAAATTATGGTTATTCAATTTATTTTTAAGTTATACATATATTCCATCTCGATGATAAATTTGTTTTTCACCTTCGCTGGAAGTTTAATCTCCCTATTAAATATGTGAAAAGTGAAGCAAAAGCAATAGGAAAGGCAATAAGAATTACTCCTACAATGGCTAACTTATCATCACGAAATCCAAAGTAATCATCTAAGAAGGCAGATACTGTTGTGGTTTTTCCAAATACAGTGAGCTCCTCTTCGATATCTCCATATTGTGAAGTAAGTAGACCATTTAATGACCATGATGTTGGAGTTAAATAGTACAACCATATCCACCAGTTTGGAATCCTCTGCAAAATTTAAACCAAATTTTATTAGTACTTAATCTTTCTATAGTAACTATCATAAACCTTGCAATTCGTACAAAAGAGAAATGAATCTTTGTCAATTTTTTTATATTGTCATTGATTTTTTTATATAGTTATTCAGTTTAAAATTATTACAAATTGGTTACTCCTTAGTGCTATTGTAACATGTTGTCCATGGATCAAAGTTCAATGAACATTTAAAAATGAGCTAAATTGTCTATTAATTGGGTAATTTAAAATAAAATTGAAGTTAATGATTACTAACAAATTAAAGTTCAATGACTGTGTTAAATAGTAGACCAAAGTTCAAAGAGCATTTATATAGATGAAGCTAAATGACTATACCTGGAGATTTCTAAAGTTTAGAAACATGGACAAAATTTCCATAGAAGCAACTTACTGGTTCTGGAATTAAGAAGCCAGCAAAGAGATTGAATGTTGTGTAGAAGGCCGAGGATAAAATAGCAGCTACCATAAAATTTGGTGTCAATGAGACGAGTAGCATTCCTAGATAATTGAAATACATCAGTGAACAAAACATTGCATAGCAGAACCAGAATACTTTGTATGCTGATCCAAAGTATCTTATCATTGGATATGTGATTGCCGTAAAGACAACAGCTTCGACTAATAGATATGGAACTTCAATAGCCACCTGTAAAATAAGTGCAAACTTATTTGAGAATGAACAACTATTTTTGGGACAACGAGACATGATCCAAATTATAAATATATTGAGATGTTTAGATATAATATTAGTTAAAAAAAATATTAAACTAATATAATGTTAGTTGAATATCTATAAAGATACTGAGATGAATAATTGAAAAAATATTTTTATGTATAAAGAGCATTATAAAAAATTGTTAATTTTTTTTATTTTCTTCATAAATTATATTTTCATAAACTATTTTTCTTTTTAAATTATAAATGTATTTGTGATGTAGGTACTATTGAAGTATCGACTTAGTTAGAAAATCATGATGCACCACTGATTCCTCAATATCTAATATTTTATAGAAAAAATTATAAATGTATTTGGAAATTATGAATGTGATTTATTAGTTAATATTAGCTCATGCGTTTCTTGTGTTTTTAGATCTTAATTTACAATAAAATATTATTAATTTTTTAAATATATTTAGTCACAATTTTTTTTTACTAAATCCAAATCCACCAATGAGATTCAAAGAGTTATACCTGTTCAAATGAGAAGGCCCAAGAGGAATACATTCCAGCAAATCTTTCACGATACATGACAATTCGCTCTCTTGCAACATTTTGCAAGATTGTTGAACAGTTGTTAATCCCAAGAAAAATCACGCCAACATACATTGAACCAAGAATATTAAATAAGTCCTGTTGGTTGTTTCTGAAAGAAAAATAAAAATTAACTTTTAATAATTGTAAAAAGAATAGCAAATAGTTGTATATTTCACGACTCTCTCTATATATATGCTTATTTAATTATAGATTTTTATAAATTAGAACCCACATTTGTTAAACATATTAAATTACTTTTGAGTGTTAATAACTATAGAAGCCTTATTTAAATATGGAAAATTTAATTTATTAGAGTAAGATGAAGAAATAATAAAAAATAATTTAGCTTACATTTTCTGGCCTTGGTTCCAAAATAGTAGACCAAAAATCAAAGCTGCTAGAACGGTATGTAAGAGACGCATCAAGTTGTATGAAGGATTCCTCCAATAAGACAAAATTTGCTTCCATAAACAAGCTTTGAATTGTCCCCAACCATTTTGAGAAAAGCGTGTAGAAAAATGCAAATCTTTTGAATCGGGAGGCGGATTGCTCAATTCAGTTACAAGCCTTTTGTTGTTCCTGCAAAAATTATGAGCATTTTGAAGTAAATCAGGTAACTTAGCTATCTTTTAAATTCAGACGACCTTGAATTGTATGAGAAACATGAAAAAATCCGAAAAACTTGGTGAAAGAAAGAAATTTACTACGTTTCACAAAATTCCTTCTTTCATTCTTAAGAAAGAGAGGAAGAAAGAGTGTTTTTGTGCGAAAGAGAGTGAATACAAGTGTGTTTTCGCCGGCCAAAATAAAAGAGGTATATATAGTTTATTGCCTAAAGTTACTATAAAGCTTTTCAAATATATATTTCTAATATTAGAGACATCAAAATAGTTCTCAGAGCATGTCTCTAATTCTTCTAACATATGCGTTTGTTCTAGTATATTTGATTATTGTATATTCAATTCCGCATTATTTAGAAAATTATTGTAATATCCAAAGTACTAATTCACTTCCGTATATACATCTAACGCTATAAACATCTAAAACTATGCCTTCATTTTTTCGCATATGCTGGTGTATAGTCTATTTCACCAACTTATTATATATTACAGGATTTAATATATTATTATAATTCTAAACACAACGTGTCACTCAACTTTTTTATTTAAATTTATCGTAATATATTAACTATACAATCTACATTTTTAATCTATTAAGAAAAAGATCATGTTGATCTGAACTAATCCAATGGAAAAAAATAATCTTATGCATTATGATGTTATAAATAATTAATAAAATAAGTCAAATAAGTTTGCAAAAGAAAACCCCTTTAATGATTCGAGTAGTAATATGGACATTATCATAAAGAACTGTGATTGAACTCACTGTTATAAAGTAGATTCCTTGTATATGTGGGCAAAGTTTGTGCCTAGTTTTCCTTCGTCGGATTGAGAAGTGACCTCTAACATCCATGTTGCAGGATTATAATTACTTCTAATTTTCGGAATCCCCTGAATAGCCTATGAAATCAGAAGTGGAAAAGAAATCCATGAATCATGTTCATCCACATATAGCAATATACTCACCAGTTGAACAATCGACATGTATATGCATTTATATGGTGAAAACTGACCTCGAAATATTCTATGACACTACTCGAATGGTGTCCTAATGGTCCAGAGTAGATAACGAGGCCACCAGTTTTCAAAAGAATTAACTGCAAAAACGGATGCATAACATCAGTAACTAAGAAAAATTCAATTAAGTCATGGTTTTATATTATATATTCTAGAATTCAGTGTTAGAATAAAAGGGAGCTAAACATAATTTTCAGGTGAGCAATGACCAAGTTAAGTGGGGTCAAACGAGGTCAGCTAACTCCACCAACTGTCCGACAACTTCTAGGCAATGAGCAACGTAGGATTAATTTCACCCAGGGGCACCGTTGAATGAAGCAACGGAAATTGACAGTGATTTTCGTAGCAGACGGATGAACGATTATCAAACTAAAGATTTAATTATTTCTTTTTTGAAGTTCAAATACTTAAAAATTATTATATTAAAATTATATATGTAGGATCTCATCTTATATAAAAACTATATAAAATGACCTCGGGCCCTTCCCTCCGTCCCTGCTCCTAGGATATTCCGCTGTTGCAGGTGAGCCACTCACAAGGTAAAATTGAGCACAAAATCTAGACTACCTCTATTTTTCCCCAGGGAGAAGAAGAAAATGGACCATCTTTTTATCTCTCACTACTTGTTTTTTTTTAACATAAATATTAAGCACTATTATTTGAACAAATTGATGGATTTTGGTCAAATAGTAATCTCTTTAGTTGTTTTACCTCATTAAATGACTCAAATATGTCGATACTTGGTTGGTGGATGGTGCAAGCAATTGTTCTTCCCGTATCAACTACATTTCTTACAGCTCGCATGACGATGGCAGCTGATCTTGCATCTAATCCTGTTGTAGGTTCGTCCATGAAAATAATAGACGGATTAGCTACAAGTTCCACAGCTATTGTAAGCCTCTTTCGTTGCTCGGTCGAAAGACCATTAACGCCAGGAATGCCTACTAAGGAGTCCTTAATGCCATCAAGCTCTATAGTCTCCAACACTTCATTCACAAATTCCTGTGAAACAAGCAGCTTCAATGTCAGTAGAAAATTAAATCACGAATGTACATAAATTCAAATTTCAAGAAGAGATCGTACAACTTTAGTTTTTGAGTCTATTTCAGCAGACAACCGCAACCAAGCGGAAAATATCAAAGATTCTCCTACAGTAATTTGAGCAGAATGTACATCAGTTTGCTCACAGTAGCCAGATACCCTGGCAAAAGTTTCTTGAACCTTGGGATAACCACCAATCCTTATTTGTCCCTCAATGTAGCCACTTGTTTTTCTTCCAGCAAGAACATCTAATAGAGTCGTTTTTCCAGCACCACTAACCCCCATCACTGCTGTCAGAACACCAGGCCTCAATGCCCCAGTTATATTAGAAAGAAGCTGCAGTTTCTTTTCACCGTAGCCCTTCTCTTTCATTGCCTAGAAAGAGAAACTGACTTAATTATATTGACTCAACCCTCGTCACACAAATTACTATAACGATAGAAAGATAAAATATTTATTTTATTACCATTGGAGTGTCTACGAAGTATTGCACGTCTTCAAAAACCACTGTTAATGGTGTAAAAGGTAAGGCCATTTTGCCTATTCATCAAGAAAGATTTGACCATCATAGTAAATGTTTTCATTTCTCAAATATTAAAGGACTACTCTAAGAATATGCATAACCTAAATACGGAAACTTGTAATGATTTAGAAATAATGAAGATGACAATATAGTTCATCTAACCTGCATGTGGTTGCACATTTGTTTTGAAAGCAGCCCTGTACTTGTGATCCATTTGTTCACCTGTTTCTGAATCCACACTACCATTAACTAAAGAGAGTTTCTCATTCGAGATAATAGCACGAGAGGATCCAGGAGCTGTTGCTCATTAAATAAGAAAGAACTAATACGTATACGTGAAAATGCAATTTCAATCACGAAAAAGTAAGAGGATAAATGAGCTTACAATTCAAGAAACTCAAGGCCAACACATATCCAATGTTGAAAATGAGTGCAAATCCATATAAGGCACCAACCGATACCCAATAAAGATATCCATGAAAGTCAAGTCCACGGTTTTCTAATGTTTCATGTCCAAGCGTAGCATTTTCGAGTAGAACCTAAAAAAATACAACGGAGGAGAAATGTATTATTATCCTGTCTGTTGGCTTTGTAATCAACATAAAACAAACAAGAACCAGTTAAAATTTGTCGATGGACTAGAAAACACTCGATCATTAATTGCATATTAATGTGCATATTGTATACATTTGAGTATGAGCTAGAAAAGTAAGAAATTTTATAATTTATTGTATACAGTTGAGTATGAACTAGAAGAGTAAGAAATTTTATAATTTACATATCAGATTATGATCTAACTAATATATGTAAGTATTGCCATCTATCAGGCCACCTATATAATTAGTTGGATTTCAAACAATAATAAAAGTCAAAATAATTAGCAATACGATAAGATCAAATTATATGAAATAGGAAGATAGAAGAATATTGTTCAGTGAATAACAAAATGCTTATCGTACTAATAACTCTTGGTAGCAAATAGCAGAATTCAATGCTCTCAAACATTTACCTTTTGCCATCGTGGAGCAAGAAACTCATTTAAAGAGAGGCCTATTTCTCCATAAGTTATTGGTGAAACCCAGAAAGCCCACTTCAACCAAACAGGCATCGAAGCTGCAATAAAAAATAAATAAAACTAGTCAATCACTTCCATTATCATCAAGGAAACAACATGAAAGAAAGAACATGAGCTTACGTCTTGCAATCACAAATCCACTGAACAATAGTAGGAATAGTATGGCAAAACTACCAACTGCCATAGAAACATCATGAGTTCGGAACACTGATGCCAGGAAACGAAACATGGATAAAGAAGACAAGTGCACTCCTAATAGAATCAGAAAATGGCGAAGGAACCTGCTCAGATCAAGCTTCAGCCAATTATCAATATTGAAATTGTTGTTGTAGAAAATGTTCCACAAAAATAAATAAATAAACAAAATATATGATAAATACCACAAACAATATGGCAATAACTCACCTCTGGATTTCAGGACTATATCCAATAACATAATACGTAAGGCAAGTCCAAATCAAGGACTCCAGAAATGATAGAGGAAGCTTTAAAATGCTTGCAGGAATTGCATAAGCCCAAGCTGGATAAAAGCATAACTTTTTTTGTCTGTAAAAGACTTCAAGCCTTTGGATAGTCATAGCTAATTCTGGAATTCCATCAGTGAGAAGAATGATAAGAGCATAAAATAATGCACCCATGTACAAATTTGCATGCGCACTGTCGATATCCATTTGCGAGCGCAAAAACACTGTCATCGTGATCAATGCAGTTATGACAAGCTGCAACAAAGAAAACACACAAAGGTTTCATGCTTGTAATTTGATAATGCAAACGAAAAGCAAGAACCTTGACATGCATAATATTAAACCTGTGTTGTCTTGAATATATAAAGAAAAGAGTTCCTTCTCATGAGGAGAAATTCCCTTGAAGCGCAAGCTTTGAGGAGCTCCCATTTAGAAAGTGAGTACAAACTAAAGGAAATAGCATTCTTTTGGCTTTGGGATTTATCATAGGGAATTGAAAGCTCATCATCAAGTTGTCTTCCTATGTGATATTCTTTGAACTTCTTTGAGAACATATCAATTGAGACATAACTATAAGGCGATTCAACATTGTACCAATACTGTGCTTGATCTTTTATAGAGATAACCTGCGAGAAGCATGTCAAATAAATTTCTTTTCAAATAGTAATGCTTGTTGAATTCACTCAAGGAAGGTTATTTCTGAATTCTCAAGTGAAAAAGGCTTGACTCAAACTCAAGATACAATAACAACAAAAACATCAATATGAAAAACTCAATGTCATTATTTCATCTTACCTCTTGGATAAAATCAGCAACACCTTTTCTTTCAGGACATCTAAAACCACAATCCTCAAAAAACTCTAAAACTTGATCTCGTGGACCATGATACACAATCTTGCTCTCTGACATTAAGATTAAATCATCAAATAGATTAAATGTTTCAGGTGCTGGCTGGAGAAGTGAAACTAGCATGGTTGCGTTTGTAATGTGCACCATATGTTGTAGACATGAAACAATCTGAAAGGCAGTGGAGCTGTCTAAACCATTAGTTATTTCATCCATGAATAGTGCTCTTGTAGGACCTACAATCATCTCTCCTGAAAGTTTTGTGTCCAAGTTATTAAAAATTAAGTTGGAAAATGAAAAAATTGAACTATTTTCATTTAAAGTAATATAATTTCTTTTTTAGATATTACCTGTAGTCAACCTCTTTTTCTCACCACCTGATATGCCTCTAAACATGACATCTCCAACTAAAGTGTCCGCACATATATCTAGCCCAAGTATCTGACAACCGTAGCAACATTATTAATATTATTGGACATAAAATGAACAACAATATCATGCATAAGGCTTTGTTTGGGTTTGCCTTGGATTGAAAGAACTTACCTTTAACACGTAGTCTGTTTGAAGAGTGCTTTTTACACCTTTCACAGAAACGGCCTGCAAGAAAAATAAATATTTAAATGTTGTTGTCAAATGAACAAAAACTTAAATGCCAAGATACTATTGAGAATGAATACAAAATCAGCTTTTTTTAGATTTGTTTTTTTGTTTGCTTTAGATCCTACTTCTTTTAACAAGTTCTAAAGGAAAACAAAACTTGATATGTACTAGACTATTGACTTTGGTTCACGTTGTCTCTATTTGAGTTTCAAACATGAGAAACGATTGAATATTACATCCGTTAAATTTCTCTATTATCTTTTAAATTTATCTCTTATCTTTTAAAATTCTCTATTATTCATGACACATCATATATTACATACTTTTTTCGTTTTAGCAAAATTCTTCTTTATGAAGAAAAATTTATTACTCTATACTTCCATCTAAAGTGCAATATAATAACAACATAAAACATACCTTCATGTAAGTATCGATATCTGGATCTGGAACTATGCTAGCCTCTTTCTCCCTCTTACTGACCTCTCGCATTATCTCTTCATGGGCAAGACAAAGAATTGGTGATAAAATTATAAATTGGTCAATTGTTAATCATTCACAATGTATGTAAATGAGAAAATATGTGTATCTTAATTCTTAAAGTAAGACAAGTTTTTTTTTTTTTTAAAAAAATAGAACAGATTACGAAATTGAAAATAAGGACAATTTCGTAATCTGAATCAATGTAAGACAAACTTGTCCTGAATTAAAACATCAAGCATTTTTCTATGTAAAAGCTTACCTTCACGACTTCCAACACCTTGACATCGAGCGGAAAAGTCCAGTATTTCCCTCACAGTCATCTCAGGAATGTGCACATCGTTCTGGCTTATATAGACTGAAGTTTTCTGGGGGACAAACTCCTCTAGTTTG
>CAODLS011913735.1:0-14331 GCA_948243855.1 Flueggea neowawraea
TTTGCCTATTGATATCATGTCTAGCATGAGGCATGGAACATGTCACCCTCATTTCCCGCTAAGACATTTCTTGGTCTTTTAGTAGACTGATTAGGTCAAATATGTAATAACCCTTATTACATCATCTGGGTGCGGCCGCACGCTACTCAGTCTCACTAACCAAGTGGCCGGTGATATCTCTCTCAATTAAGAGAGTGGAAATCCCCTCAATTCACTCATAGCCCCTCAGGTGTTTCGTGGTATACCCAATCGCACACATACTTGGTACTCGGTTACAAGCCCGTTAGACATACGTCAAAGCATACTAGGACTCACCTAGGTTCTACAGTGATTCTAGGTCTGAATCAACTATAAGAATGTAATGAGATTCACTTATGACTTATAAACATGTAGTGAACTCATTTAAGTGGACCTATCTATACACTGTTCTTAACAAGTACTATGTCCTTTATCGACATCCCATGTCCTATGATCGGTAAAACTCCACCATCTCTTAAGGTACATACTAGTCTTAGTTTATTATTGTTCCCATGATAATAATCGACTAAGGATATTTTGAATAGTGTTTGTAAACGTTCAGGTTTTACTGCCAAGTCACCACACTTGCATCATAAACCCACAACTATTCATGGATACTTTGTTAATTTATTTGCACAAGAAAATAAAAGAACACATTATTGCTTTACATTATAAACTAACTGAAATACAATGTCTTGGGATTTGGACATACACTAACACACGCTCTGGAGGAACACGTCGGAGAACTCTCGAGCTACTAGCACCTTGTCCAGTCTCAACTCCGAACTCTGTGACTCATCAAGGACAAAAGCCAAATGCGCCTCACAACCTCGGTGAATCATCTTCTCAACTCTAACAACTGACACATAGCTTTGAACCATGCTGTCTCGTTCACCCTGATAACATAACTCTGTCTGACCAGGTGGTCGAAAACATACCCTTTTGGCAAAACAATCCAAGGTAGCGTGCCAAGTCGTAAGCCAATCCATACCAAGTATTACGTCAAACTCTCCCATGTCCAACATGGTAAGATCAGCAGTCAACTCGTGACCCTCAAATGCAATCACGCAATTCCGGACCTCGGAATCAACAAAAATATTGGCACCTAAAGGTGACAAAACCTCTAACAACTTGACTAATGGATACACCACTAACCCAACATGTTCAACAAAATAAGGCGTGATGAATGAGTGAGATGCACCAAAATCAAATAAGACATATCCAGAAGAACCAGAAATGCATAACATACCCGTAACTACAACATTTGAGGTTTCAGCCTCTTGACAGGTCAAATGATACACCCTGGCCTGTGCTGCGGCAGCTGAACTGCTCTGACCGAGCTGCCCTCGGCCTGAACCATACCTATACTGACCACTGCTCGCAGAGGATGTTGCCCCTCTGGCAAAACCTCTGCCAGCTCCAAAACTAGCAGTACCCATACCTCTGACCACTGACTTGACTGTCTGTGTTCTGGTACAATGCTTTGCGGGACAATTAGCCACTTTATGCCCCGGCTGCATACAGTGGAAACATAGACCTACCGCCCTGACACAAGTTCCTGAATGTTTCCTCCCATACGACTCACACTGCGGATGCGAGCATCCAAAACTATGATCTCCAGCATACCTAACTGGTTGTGCCACACTCGCACTCTAAGAACTCTGTCCCTGATGCTGTCCTCTTGAGGGAAATCTACGCTCTGCTCAGACTGGCTACTCTGTCCACGACCCAGCTGGCCTCCAAAAGTACTCTCAGTCTTTGCCCTCTTAGGCTCCCTCGGCTGCCTCTTATCCTGATACTTCATGCCTCTCGCAGCCTCAGAAATCTACGATACCGCAGACAAACCCAGAGTAGCTACCACTCTGCGATGCTTGAGTATTAGTCCATTCAAAAACTTCCTTGCTAAAGCCTCATCGCTTCGGGCCTCAGCTGGTGCATACCTACTCAAATCTCTGAAGTGATCTTCATACTTGCTCACATACATACCCTGCTCCTGGATAAACTCGCTGAATTGGTCTGCCTTCCTATCCTTCTCTCTCCGGGGAAGGACAGACAACATGAGTTCACACTGGAACTCCTCCTATGTAACAATCCTCTGAGATCCTCTATCCTGCCACCATCTGGCAACTCGACCGTCCAGTAAGAACGATGCAAGCCTAACCCTTGTTGTATCATCGGTGAGCTCCACAGCCTCGAAATATTGCTCAACTGTAGAAGTGAAGCGGTAAGGGTCATCTCATAAATTTCCCTCAAACTTGGGTGGAGTAAGCTTCAGAAATCTGACAAGTCGAGACTCAGTCTCTGACTGTGGTGTTGCTGGAATTGCAACAGGCGTTAGTGCAACTGGCACCTCTATCTACGATGGATGAACTGGTGGTACAACACCTGACTAAACAAGTTGACCTCTACCCACCTGACCAGTAAGAAACGTCTCGATGTGCTCAACAGCTTGAGTGAAATGAATCATAATCTCCAACTGAGACATCTGATGGGGCTAAGGTGCTAGGGTAGCAACCTCAGAAATACTATGCGCATCATGATGATCGGTCATGGACTGAGCAACGCCTTCAACAGGCACGCGTATGGGTCTCCCACGACCTCTACGACGGCGTCGATCCATATCTACATATCATAACAAAATCGCGTATGCAATGTCATAATGCAAGTGATAGCTACAGTACCAACCATAGATCAAAGGAATTACAGATGCAAAGTCGAACTGACTCGATCAAAGATACCTAAGCTCCACACCGACCCCAAACTTACGAAACCTATTTCTTTGATCCACCTTTGGTATCAGAGTATGCAAATACGCAAGATTTACCCAACCCCACGCTCTGATACCACATTTATCACGACCCGTAGCAAGCCTGTGACCGGCGTACAAGGCAAACCGTCTATGGGAGCCTGGCCCATCTCTCACAAGCCTCATGGTTCATAACTTACTACCCAAATTCAATTGATTAAAACATTTATTTAATCAAAAAATTTATTATTTAAAACATACGATAAAATAAACATATATCATGTATAAAATATTCAAAACATATATATGAATATCGTAATAAATCAAAACACATCAAAGTATAAAGGTAATCCAATAACCCGACAATATCCCGGTGTAGAGCTCTAACAACATAAACATAAGAGCCCGATCAAAAGGGCTTCACTAACCAAATGACACATCACTGGTATCCAAAATGCGAAAATGTCGTCGTAGTCAAAAGTAGTCAACCTGCGGGACAAAACCAATAGTAGACATAGAAAGAAAAGGAGGTCAGGGCCCAGGGAGGGAAAACACTCCAGATCGCCTCATACGTGCCTCACAAAGACTGTTTTAAACCCGTTTAAAATACCACATGCAGGTATAGATGTATACATATACATGCTATAAGTAATAGCTTTTCGAAAGTCATTTCGAAATCATTCGCAAGCAAAGCATCTAGCAAGCATGAAAGCATACTTAATAACCATTTTGGTTCTTAAAACATGGTTTCATGGTGAAAACATATAGTTTTGATAAGGGACCATAATTCTGGGTGTGCTCGTGGCACCATATAACATGGGTGTGCTCATGGCACCATATAACATGGGTGATGTGGACTCGGTCATCATCATAGCAATTCACATGTTGGATCAGAACACGTGGCTACAGATATTCCTGGTAGCTGGGATTTCATAGTACATATATATCATTGGTATACCAAAGGCTACTTCGATCTCGTAGCATAGGTGTCCCGTATCATAAAAACAAATCGTAATATTTCATAGCATAAAACATAGACATGCATTTCATCATTTGAAATCATAAGAAAGATATATAATACATATATATATCCATTTCATAAAACAAAGGGTTTATTATAAAAATCACATAATTATTTTTATTTATTTAACCAATCCTTAGATTAGTCCATTTTCATAATCATGTCCAGCACATCATAAAACATAATAGGAGTTTCAAGACACAGCCCATGTGTCCGACGCTGCTATCTACTCACCTGGATGTCCAAGCTGGATCACCAGTCAAGTCCCACTGGTCGGTGGCTGGCCTCGCTGGCACGGACAAGTAGCTAAACATGGACATACATAACATGAATCATAATGTGGTATTGTGGTCATACTATATACATGATATGCAAATGCAATGCAAACCCTCATAACCGCTGAAAACATATATCATATGTGTTTCCGTCACTATCGATCATAAATCCATAATCTACGTAAAATTACAGTTTGGTCCCCGACCATTGTAAAATTACGCCTTAGTCCCCGAGACTTACCAAATCTCCATATATTCCTTAAAATATCCTTAAACTACCAATAAGTTCTCCATAAGTTAGAATTCTCAAATTCATCTATGAACCCTCATAAATTACTCTTTAATCCTTAACTTGTAAAATTACAAGTTAGTCTCCATAAATTCTAGAATTTACAATTCTATACCTTAAATTTTCTAAAATTATATTTCTAGAGCTCAAGTTTATGAAATTACAAATCTATCTTCAACTTTTCAGGAATTTCAAAAATGTTAAAACCTAAAGTTTCGTTCTCAAAAATACCGAACTTTCGATTCCATCATTACCCGATGTTTCCAATCACCAACATTGCTCCTAAACACATTCATAAACATTAATCAATCATCAATTCCATCAAACAAACTCCAAATCGCTCAAAAAATCATCAAAACCGAAGCTAACCCTAGCCAACATAATAAATCATCAAATCCGTAGATTCAAGGCTTGAAACATGTTTCTTTAACCTCAATGAACTCTAATCTAACAACCCTTAGCATCCATTAACTCAGAATCATCCAAAAATCTGAACCCTAGACTTATTTGGTCAAAACGAATTTGATGGATTCATGCATGAAAGAGATGTTAAATCCAATAAAAAGATGTAATCTTACCTCTTAAAATGGTTATTGATGATGGACGAACCAAGAGCTAAAGTCCCAGACGAGTTGAGAGAGTTTTGATTGATTTTGGAGTGTAGAAAATGAGGAAATCGGGTTTATTCGATGCTTTAAAGACGTCTGAAACACACCTAACGTATGTCAATCTATGTCTAACGTATGTTAGGGTATTATGTACGTGTATGGACATCTCACGTACATTATCGGGTTTCAAAATCAATTCTGGACGCACCGGCCTGACCTCACATACGTCACTGTTCATCTCACGTACGTGAATCATCATGGAAATCCAGCTCACGTACATTGCACGTATTTCTCATGTACGTGAGTTCTGCCTGTCTTACGTACTTTAGGCTTAGTCTTACGTGTGTTAGGCTATCCTTACGTATGCTAGGATTATATCTACGTGCATTAGATGCCTTATTTCTCCCTTCTTGACTTCTCTTGTTACCAAACTTGTCCCTGATCATTTATAACACTTAACCACATCCAACCTAACATGATTTCATCATAAGCATCATTTACCATCCACTGGTATTCCTAAAAGTTCTCCATATCATATTCGAATACTATAGGCATCATAGTTGAAAAGTACGGGATATTACAGAGCCCAAGCTTTGGGACAAGGCCCATTGCCAATTTCGAGTTGACCTATTGGTTCACACATTAGAACGAATTGGTTTGGATCACAAATATTCTCTCTTATTGTATTTGAATTATTGAGATAATTAAATTGATTAATTATTAATAATTCAAGATTTTATGATTTATATCTTAAATATGATATAAGATATACTCCATTAATGTTATGGGCTTTTATTATAAATTGCATCTTATTAAGTTAAATATTTTGTGGACATATTATTATGTATGACATAATAAATTCGGCTCATATATTTTAATAATGAAGTGATTTCTTTAATGATAATGTATCATGTAATTAAAAGTTCAATAACATTAATAAACCCTAGGTAAAATTTGGCACACACTCCTATTTTTTAGAAAAAATCCTGCACACTCCTTTTTTTAGGAGCCCTAATTAGTGCATATGACTAATTAGGAGTGCATGACTAATTAGGAGTTTATATTCTTGTGGGACAAGAAAGGCTAACCCTAGTGTACCTATTTAGGGTTTTCCATGCGCTTATAAATGGATGCACACCCTTATCATATTTTCTCATGGCAAGGCCGAATTTGTGAGTGCACAAACAAAGAGGGAAAAATTATTTTGTGAGAATTAGAATAGAGATTCTAAAAGGTGCTAGTACACTCCACTAATCCGAAGCAAGTTTATTTGTGTGGATACCTCTAGACACGTTAGCGCAAAGGCAACGTGAGAAAAAGGGTCGTTTGAGTTTTTGAATACTAAAGCTACACCAACAGCTCATACGATCAAACATTCCAGCTTTGGATCTACGGTAGATATCCTAACCCTAATCATATATGTTGATGTGCATGGATCCTTGGTGGAATTTTAGCCTTGAATTTTTTGTTATTTCTGATGCATTGTATGCTTATGAATGTCATAAACTAGCCACAAATTCCAACAGTAGTGGCACACTTAAACGATAACGCGTCGAAGGGAGACCTATGTTGTGACAAGTAGAGCAAAATTCCGGTAAGTTCTCATAAATCACCTCAATGAAAAAACTTGTCCCTGGCTTTTCCAACATCAAAATCTGTGGAAGTTCAGTGGATAGGTCAACATCAATAAGGATTCTCGCAAAATGTCCCAAATTTCCATTAAGGGTGCTGTCATCAATCCTCGAAGGCGTTAAAGCCACACACATACTTAAGCTGTCATCATTTTTTTAGCATCGGCATCAAAGCCTAGATCCAGGCTTAAAGGCTAAGTATGCCTAGTTTCAATGCTATTGGTCCACGACTAAGAACTCTAGCCTTCCCATCTGGCGAAGATAAGATAATATGATAGTAACCACGACCGAAAGAAATTAAGCGCCAGTCCTTCAAACCCCAAATACTTGATAGCTTCACCTTCAAGTCATGAACCCGCCATGGTGATTCCTTTCATAGCAACACAATCTGGCCAATGAGAATCTTGTGACAAATATTAAGCCTCTCTGGATAGGCTGCTTCATTAATCTTAATGGACACATATCCACCCTTATTCTCTGGTGCAATTGAGGCAGATGGCAACACAGGGTTTGAACCCTTAACAACAGAAGCAAACGGCACAGTCACTGGATGGCAAAACGGGCAGATGAGCCTTCACGGTCACCTGCAGAGCCTAGGTTCTTGCAACATCAATTGTGCTTGGGCTCGTAGGTGGCGACTTGCAGAATAAATTTGAGATACCAACGTAGCAATCCAGTAGCGATGAAGCATGTAGAGGATCAGGAGGCTGTTGCTCGGCCATGGGCAACACCAGTGAAGGTAAAAAATGTCGGACAGAAGATTACAGTGGAACTTTTGAAGTTTTTGGAGCTCTAGGGTTTCTGTCTCTGACTACTATTAAATCCTTTTTTTAGATGTATAGATAATATGTTGAATATCATTTAATAAATATGTAATATATTAATAAAATTTAGAGAACATACTGTAGTTTGATTTTTATAATATCATGATAAGACTATTATTTAACAATTGAATATTTACTGTTTATTTATGCATAGTGAATCTACTTAACTGTAGATCATAAGCACCAACAATTAATCATTCTAATGATAAAAAAATAATAGCTGGAAAATATTGAACTCTTTTAAATAAATGAGATCTTATTAAGCATTCACAAAGCAGTGGAGTAGTAAAGAATAGGAAAACCCCCCAAAACACATGGTGCTTTTGCCGTAATACGAGACAACATTACAAACATAAGAGGAAAACCTCTTAAAATATTTATGGAGCTCCCAGATAAATTGAGTATTGAGGAAATCATGCAAACTGCCATATTGAAAATCTTAGATTTCCATTACTACCAACACTCTCAAACGATTTATAAAAATACAAATTTGGAAATTTTTTTTACGCAAATACAATAATATGTCTTTAATTTCTTGCGAAGCCTCTTAACTCGCTTTCATTCATTTTCTCGTCCCCTTCTCTCTCTCTCTCTCTCTCTCTCTCTCTCACTCTCTTCATCTCTTTCCTTCCTCAACTCTCGCCACCAACTCCACCTCCTTCACCCACTACCTCCACTTACTCTCCAATGTTGTCACCTTTTCTCACTGAAGCGGAGATTGCGTGTTACAACCCGAGATCTAACTATGATTGGCGTACGAGGCAAACTGAACTGAAATATGGTTTTCAAGGCCCGAACCATCTTGCACAAGCCTCGGAGAACCAAATATTCTACCCAACTTATTGATTTAAAACATTTATTATTCCAAAACGTAATAAATATAAATGAAACATAATTTGTATATATGAAAATATAAATATATATAAGTATATCAAGATAATATCAGAATAACATATGAGTAAATCAAGGTAACCAAAATACAAGATGCAAAACTCAGTAATCTAACAGCAACCAGGTGTGGAGCTCTACTGTAAAAAATAAACCAAGCCTGACCAAAGTGGCACTCACTATCAAATGGAATATCTCACTAAGAATCAGGATGCCGGACAGTTGCTCGATGCCAAAAAGTATACTAAAAAATGTTAAGAGATAGGGTGTGAGTAAACTCAGTGAGCGATAACACTCTAGATCGCCTCTAGGCTCACATAAATCGTTTTCAAAAAGCTTTTAGAAAATATCGTATGCACGCATATATCAGATACTAATAATATACACTCATATATATACAGATAGTAGATCAGAAATTCATTTTGAAAACGTTTGCACAAATAACAAACAATAGAAATAAGACATAATCATAATATCATATATATATCAAACGGTAGATAGGGACCAAAAACAGAATCAGACAGAAAGCAGACGTGTGTGTGTCTGCCTGGACATACAACTACCATATTACCTTGGTAACTAGGGCCTTAACAGAGCAGTGGTATACCAAATTCTATGCTACCTCGTAGCTTAGTGTCCCGTAGACAGAATATATATAATAAGTGCATAATATGCGTCAAGCAAATCAGATGGTCAGGATCAGAAAATATATATAATATTTCAAAAAAAAATTATTTCAAAAATATCACATAATTAGATTTTTAATTAGCCACATTGTAAATTAGTCAGATTACAGATTTAGGCTAGGGATAGCAACAACCATATGGGTTCAGAAGACACAACCTATATGTCTAGAATTGTCATCTCACTCACCTAGATGTCCAAGTTAGATGGCCAGTCAAACATCACTAACAGACGGCTGGTCAAGTTGGCACGAACAAGAAGCTAAAAATAGACATATTAAAGAAATATCAAAATTTGGTACTATGGCAATACCTAATGCATGATATTCATATGCATACCCAAAATCTCGACGGCATCGAATTGTGATCAAAGATCTATAGATCTTGCCTTGAAAATCAAACATTTCATAAAATTATGATTTGGTCCGTCAACTTTTCAAAATTATACTTTAGTCCCTAAGACCTCAAAAAATTACAGACTAGTTCCCAAACTTTCCAAAATTTACAAATAAGTACCTCAAATATTCTAGAATCACAAATCAGAGCTCAAACATTCAAAAATTATCATTTTAGTGCTTGCAACAGAAAATCTTCAAAAAATGCCATGAAATTCATATAACCCAAAACCAACCATGCCAAAACACTCAAATAAACTCCTAAAAATCTCAGAAACATAAATCTACAATCATTTTTTATCAAAGAAACACAAATCATTAATGATCTTCAAATTTTGGACCTAACCTTACTTCATCTAAAAACTACACCAAATCTCATGAATCCAAGCTAATTCTAAGAATTTGTAGCCTTGATCTAACATGATCTAAAGTCTTCTAACATCCATTTTATCAGAAATCATCAAAATCAAGCTCAACACTTCAAAACCGCCACCTTCATCTCACCAAATCAAAATGCGTTTAAAGCATGAAAATGAAGAAAGAAACAAGTTAGGAGCTTGATCTTACCTCAAGAGATCAAAGAGAATCAACGAGAGAGAGTTTTGAACAAATTTGAGAGTGTGACGAGTGAAGGAAATGAGAAAATGACAAAGCGAGGTCGGTGTGAAAGGTTTAAAAGAGCTTCAGATCAAAATGCACCGTTTCACCAATTTTCCAAGGCAATGTACATCGTATCACCTTGCAACGTATGTTCTAGCCCCTCAACGTACGTTATTCTACCCAAAATTCCATCCAGTAGCCTCGGTTCTGAAAGATACAACCTTAACATACTTTTTATTTAAAGCTAACATACGTTATTCAATGCCGATATTTGTCTCTATCAACTAACGTACGTTGATCATACTATCCAGATTAAATACATCTTCACTTATTTTACATACATTATCAAGCTCTTGACAGTATTCTTTAACTTCCTTCGCTTCCAAACATGCGTTGGATCACCCTTAGACCTTAACAACACCTAACCTTACAGAATTAACATCATTAGACATCTTCTAACACTTAATCATCACCTCAGACATCAAAGAATTAGATCAGAATTGGACGGATTGCTACAGAAGATTGGTCGGATACGGGCGAGGTGTTGCATCGCTGCTTTCCATCATGGAGCTCGCGTGCTAGATTGTGAGATCACGAATGGATAGATCTAGAATCTCTGTCGTTGTTTTTGTGTCTTCCTCCACCTTCGCATTCGTGTTCACCGTTATGATTGCAAATGTTTAAGATCTAGAATCAGCAGAGAATGCACTCACTCCTCTTCCGTCGATTCTAGATCTGGCGGCACGGTGGCTTCAAAACCTTTGCTACTGCAACCACACATGTGTGTTCAAATTTACATTGTCAGTGCCCCCAATTTTGTATAAATTATAAGCGTGTTGCTAAAAATGAGCAAACAATCTAAATGCAGTTTAAATATTTATTTGTGCATGAATTGTGCACCATTCATGGAATATTTGTAAACTAATTTGCACAATTTGTGAACCTATGAAACAAATCAGTTTTTAAAATTAAATTTGTAAACCATTTTGCATAACTTGTTAACATTATGCTATAGAAGATTGGTCGAATATGGGCGAGGTGCTACATCGTGGAGCTCGTGTGCAAGATTGTGAGATCACGAATGGAGAGATCTAGAATCTTTGTCGTTGTTTTCGTGTCTTCATCCACCTTCGCATTCATGTTCACCGTTATGATTGCAAATGTTTGAGATCTAGAATCAACAGAGAATGTGCTCACTCCTCCTCTTCTATTGATTCCAGATCTGGTGGCATGGTAGCTTCAGTACCTTAGCTACTGCAACCGCACATGTGTGTGCAAATTTACATTGTCAGTTCCCCCAGTTTTGTATAAATTATAAGCGTGTCACTAAAAATGAGCAAACAACCCTAAGTGTTATTTAAATCTTTATTTGTGCATGAATTGTGCACCATTCATGGATTATTTGTGCACTCATTTGCACAATTTGTGAACCTACGAACCAAATCAGTTTTTAAAATTAAATTTTTAAACCATTATTCATAGTTTGTACACTAGTCAACAATTATATTACACTGAATATAACTTTAAGTTAATTTAATTTAAAACAGTATTAAAATTGCATCAAATATGTTGAGATGAACTAAAATAGCTTAAAAATTAATTTGTAAATAATTCATGGACCATTTGTGCACCAATTGTATGCTATATTTGTAACTTTCCAAAAAAGGCTACAAAAATATTATGTTCTCGCGATGGCAATGCTTTGCGTGTAGGTTCAAAATCTAATAGTTGTGTAATTAGTTTGGCCATTATTAGTAGTTCTACAAATAAGTTGGTCATTTGATATTTTTAAAAGTTGGATTTTTAAATTTATATAAAAATAAATATTTCTCCAAAGTATTTGGTCATTTGAATAAACCATACCCAAAATAAACAAAAATAATTAAAATTCATTATTGCTTTATTAGTTTGATGTCCAAAAAGAGTAGCACAAGTCTAAATTAATAATGGAGGAAATTACGCTGCTCACCTACTTTATTATACAACATTTGCTCCGTGCGGTCAAGTTACATATATTACGAATTCACATTTCTATAATAACAGATTCATGTTTTCATAATTGTTGATTCACGGTTTTATTATTTCCAATTCACATCATATGTTTCCGTTATGTTTACTTTACTTTTTTTTAATCTAAACGGCATTGTTTTGCAGTTGCTTTGTTGTTGGTTTGTTATTGATTTTATTGTTGGTTTGTTGTTAATTTGTGGCTGCTTTGTTGTTGAATAAATATACAATGAACCGATACTAAATAAGTTCTAAACAAATCTTAAATAAGTCTTAAATAAGTTATAAAATATGTAGAACTTACAGATATTAAATAAATATACAATGAACAAACATTAACCAAATTCTAAATAAGTCTTAAACAAGTTATAAAATATGTTGAACTTATATATATTAAACAAATATACAATGAACAAACACTAAAAACGTTTAAACAAGTATTAAACAAACTTGAATCTCTTGTCACTAGAAGTAGTGAGCAAAGACTGTGTATGTGAAATGAGCTCCTTTTCTCCATCAAAAGCCATGTCACAACCCATTTCAATGTTTTGGTTGTAGCTCTAAGTGCTGGCTCTATCAACAACAATCAATTCCTTTATCCTCTATTTCTTTGACTTTTCCTAAGACACAGATTCACCATTTAAACCTTCAAATAAAACCACAGAATAAACAAAGAAAATACCTTGTTGAAAATATAATACCTTTAAATAAAATCCTAGAATAAACAAAGTAAAAAGCCTTCATATTTATCATGATAATACAAACAAGAACCCACTTCTCTCTCTATTCTGCTTGTTGATAGGCCTCTGTAAAATCAGCCAAACCACCCAGATTTTTCTCTAGCCTTAAAAATTTGATCTTCTTCATTAAATAAAAAGAAAGATCGGAAATTAGGGTTACATAGCACGAAGAAAGAAAGAGAGAGAACGTGAAAAAAGAGAGATCGAGATCAATCTGGTTTGACTTAATGAGAGATCTAGTTATGGAAGTATATCAGAAGCTAAATAATCAGAGATCGAGAGAGATCTGATTTGATTTTATGTCTGTTTGGATTACTTTATTTTTTTTATGTTTGGGAGCGTGAATCTGTAATTTATAATGTTGGAGAAGTGCATTGGGCCACGTGTATCCGTAATGAGTTAATTATATCACATGTCATAATTACAATTCAAATTTTGACAAAAGGCACACATAGTTTTGAAATTTCTTTACCTGACTTGATATTTAGCACACGTACGTTGATCATAGCTAACTCCCAGTTAACGTACGTTAATCATTTATGACGTATGTGACTTCAAGGTCTGAACCATCCAGTAGCTTATGTTTCTCAGTCCGGAGCATCTCACGTACTTGGAATTTCATCTCACGTACTTTAGTTCACTGTGACGTATGTGAATGATGAATCTTGCGTACGTATAGGATTCATGAAGATCTCGATACGTCTTAATGTACCCTGGGTGAACCGAATAGACGGAACTATGGCCATCGGTCATAATCTCCTCGCGTAACCCACTTGAGGATGGTACGCATAACCTCAAGCCGAACCAAAGAACTCCCGAATCATCAATGCTGAACCCTGGCACCTCATATGCCTGAATCTCAGTATCCTCATTTTGAGCTTCACGAATTCGATCTAACAAAACAGGTCTCTCCTCAATGTGACCAAGTAAAGCCCTAGAGTCATCAAACTGCAACTCGACTCCAAGCTCCATTAACCTATGCCACTCTAATATTGTTGGTCGTCTATCCACTGCGATGTGCCAAACTCCGCATCGACTTCCTATTCGAGGCATCTGCAACCACACTAGCCTTACTAGGATGATATGATATGGTGCAATCATAATTCTTTAGCAACTCTAACCAACGTCTCTACCTCAAGTTCAGGACTCTCTGCTCGAAAATGTACTTCAAACTTTTATTATCTGTAAAGATCTCAAAAGTCTCTTCGCACAGATAGTGCCTCCAAATCTGGAGTTTAAACACTATGGCTGCCAACTCCAAATCATGTGTTGGATAATTTTATTCATGCTTCTTAAGAGGTCTGGATGCATAGGCAATCACCTTACCATGTTGCATCAACACACAACCTAAACCAACTCTCGAGGCATCATAGTAAACTACGAATCCTCCAAAACCCGACTACAAAACCAATATTGGCGTGCTCGTCAAACACTCCTTCAACTTCTAAAAATTGTCCTTACATCGCTCGGACCACACAAATTTGACTCCTTTCTAAGTCAATCGGGTCATAGGAGCTTCTATCCTCGAGCAATCTTGCATAAACCTCCTATAGTAACTAGCTAGACCTAGAAAACTTTGAATCTTTGCAGCCGTCTTAGGCCTTTC